>APFE031044830.1:0-103709 GCA_000404065.3 Pinus taeda
CCCATGGTATTAGTTGTTGGTATGAGGAAACCATGGTAATGATGCATGGTATTGTATGTATGAGGCCTATATAGAGGCTGGAGACTCCATATGGAGGGATATGAAGAGAAGTATTCTTGTATGAATAGGGATATGGCTTGGGGAGTGTTCTCATTCCTTAAGGAGTGAATGTATGGTGTTGCCCTACCTTAAGGGTTTGATAATAAAGAAGCATTTCTATCTATTTCTATCTTGTTATTATTGGGTTATTTGCCCTACCTTAAGGGTTTGATAATAAAGAAGCATTTCTATCTATTTCTATCTTGTTATTATTGGGTTATTTCTGTTATCATATATTTCTGGGTTAGATCTACAACACCGTTTTGAAAATGTGGTTGTCCATTACCTACAAAGCCTTGTTGCTCAGGTGCTCGGTAGACTTGATATTGACCAAATCTAGTTTGAGCTTGTAAACCAAGCCCAAACTGAGGTTGGGTTTGTTGGAATTGCGGTTGTTGGTATTGTACCAGCCATGGTTGTTGGACCATTTGTTGTTGCCCAATACTGGAAGATTGACCAAGATGTAGATTGACAATACCCGTTTATGCTTGAGTTGTTCCAGATAAGGAAGCACTAACCTGAGGTTGCAATTGATCCATAGAGACAAGTGGTTGTTGTATCACAACCTAAGAGACTTGAGGTTGAGACACAACAGGCAATGCTTGTACTTGCGACAAAGTCATAATAGCAGGTGTAGTGGGAATATTCGACACAGGTTGGATCGGTTGCATTGAATATACAACCCTTTGGTTGTTGTGGAAGTATTGGTACCCAACTGCTGGATATAATTCCAGTTTGACCTAAATTTTGTTGGAAACTCTCACATGGTTGTTCCCCAGGAGGGAACAATGAAAAGGAATACTGCCCTCCATATTGCAGCAGTCACATGTTCAAAGGATATATTGGTCTTTGAATACTGGTCTGCCCAAATTGATACTGGCATGCAGGATCAAATTGTTGAGTTTCAACATAAGAAATACCAGATGGGACTTCGGATGAATAAATAGGAGCAGACCATGTTGCCGAAGCAGCCCCTGAGTGGACTCCAGCTAGTGATTGATAACTAGCAGGAACATATGGTATACCAACAAAATTGTAGGAATGGAAGCGGGAAGTTCTGTCATAGCTACATCAGATGACACATTCCTAGATGTTGATGGTTGCTTAGACATGTTCAGTCTATCCAAAATATTTCCTAGCGATTCAACAGGAACTTGCGATGAAGAAGGATTAAAAGAACCAAACTCAGGAGTAGAAGGATACAAATGAATCCCAGTTCCAAAATGTAACGGGGTACTAGATGGAGGATCCTCTACTATCTCCTCTATAGCAATCATACCAGGTGGAAGAGGTAGACTGTCAGGTCCGTAAAATATTTCTGGAGCCGAAGAAGGTATAGCTTTTGCAGTGATAGATACCAGAGGGGTGACACCTTCTGAATTCTGAAACTCAAATTCCAGATGTTCAGGTAGTGAACTTTAGTCTCAAAGGGAGGTTCTTGAACAACTATTGGTTCAAATGTAGCCTCAGTTTGAACTAATATGGGTTTTGGATCAACTCTAGATGGATTTGTTTCAGGTATAGAAGTGTCTACCATTACAGTAGGATTAGTTCTAATGTCCTCTTGTAACTGCAGATTTCTTCTCTAAAGGCAGATGTACCAGAAATGATCAGAGTAACTGTAGTCTCTGACGATGTTGAAATGAAAGTTTCAAATAAACTAGATGAATTGGACTCAATTAAACGAGACTGTTTTGCCTGGATTGGCTTTGCTTCCGGAGTCAAAGACATTTGAATCATCAGTCTCCACGAATGATGGGGTTTTGATTGACTCTCTTCCACGATTGCGGATTACTTGATCAACTCAAAATTAAGGGGAAAATGATATTATTCTGAATTCAATTAATTTTAAAGACACTTTGACACAACTTTGCTTTTTCAGTTTTTAATAGTCGAGAAAAGGCTAAATATGACTATGGTCTCCTTCGATTTTTAATAAGCCTGAAGTGACAAGTGCTCAGATGGACCTTTTCTTTTAAAGAGTCGAAAAGGAACGAAAGTGACTACTCTAGAAAATATAGACAGAGGGATTACCAAACCAATCGTAAAACTGCAATATACACCTTGGTGATAAATTAAAGAGAAATTACCAAGGACTTATGTATGGCAATCAATCTTCCCAAATGTTGTGTTCAGTGCATTGTGATCAATAAGGAGGCAGACTCAACTTCCTATGGATAAAGGATATAAGCCTATTGCGGTCTCCCAATATATACACGACAGCATGGGGAGCACAAGTCCATGCTAGCACTTATCGTATCAAGGAGGAGGAATCAACCAACCTTGAATGAAAATGATAGTTACTAGTTTTAATGATGTTGGAACATGTCTCTAGCCTAGACCTCTTGATGTGTTGCATTAAGTTCCAAAGCGTTGTTAGGTTCATTGAAATTTATTTTAGAGTTGATCTTGTTTAAAGTTTGCCTTTCAATGGTTCACCGCATGATGTTGATTTTGAAATTCCTAAAATGCAATCTATAATGATAAACAATATTTGTTTATTTTGAGCAATGAAAATCCTAGCTACTAGGGAAAGAAGATTACAATTCTTTCAAACAAAGAGCAAAGAGCACACACTAGTGCATTCTCCTAAATCATTTTTCACACACAAACTACAAAATGCTAAATGCAAATGCATGTATTTGTTTTCGTTCCCCTTAATGTGAAAAATGTCAAAAAGGAAAACTAAATGTAGCAAAGATCTGAAATATTTTACTCAAAGCGACATTTTCGACAATTTATTTTTCAAAAGAGAAAGGAAGACTAAAGGACACTTTTCAATTTTGAATAAAAATGCTTTCGACACTCTGAATTTAAACAAATCAAATCAAATACATAACAAAAAGTACAATCCACTATCCAAGGAAGGAAGAATCCACTACACTTCTCTTTTCGACACAAAATGAAAATTATGACACTTTTTGTATCAAAGCGACAAATCGATTTAAGCAACTTTTCGACAAAGGATTGTAAATGATGAAAAAATACATAAAACATTCACTAATCCTAATCTAAAGGAGGTTGATCTATGTGATGTAAGTAGGCTTCAGTAAGGAGGTATTGTTTATAAGTAGCAAAACAACTAAACAAAACTGAAAACAAGGTCAAAAACCCCCAATTTCTAGAATAGAAAAAGGTTCAGTTAGTCATCACACCTGGGCTTCACAGAAATAGGGATGCATTGCACTTACTACACTCTCGAGGTGTGATACATACTGGGTTACAGTGACAAACAGTGCGATGGGCTATGGAGTGCAACTGAAGTGGATTTTGGCTCAAATGTGCGGTTGTTTTCACTGAGTTAGGTTGAGCGATGATGAACAGTAAAGAGAAAAGTATAGAGGGAGGTCATGAGAGGTTACTAAGCTACCAAAAGGGCATCTAGAATGCTTGTAAGTCAAATGTTTAATTCATAAACTAAACTAGATATTGACTAAAGCATCATTCATCTACTATGCAATTGCAGAGCAAGAGCAGTTTCGAAGGCTACCTGGCTGACTTCAGGCTCTGTCTATAGTTTACAAAACAAACAATAACAACAAACAAACATCCATTCGATCCCCAGCAGATTTGCCAATTTGTTTCGGGGAAAACTAGTGTCTTGTCAAACGACTAGCCCTCTAGGTTTGGCAGTTGCTCTAGAAACAACAGTTTAAAGCAATTAAACGATTTCTTCTATGTGTAACAGATAAGAGAAAGACAATGGAACCAACCTGGAACATCTGCTTAATCCCTTGCTTGATCTCTCTCCCCCTTGACATAGCTTGTAACTCCTCCTCGTACTTAACCTGCTTGGAGAGTACCTATAGAAACACAGCAACAATGAACCGTCAAAGCATCTTGATCTATTACAACATAAACAATATAGAATTAGATATATAATGAACAAATGACAGCATTCACAAATGATAACATTCACAATTGCACAATAATATGGAAGAAAACTTGAATAACTTTATTAAATAGAAGGGAGAATTACAACTCAGTTGTTTGATCCAACACCATCCTCCCAGCTTCAATCCCTCTTCACCTCATGAAATAGCAAGATCACACCAACAATACAATGCTCTTTTCCTCAAATACAAACTATCAGCACTTCCTCGCAATTCACAACATTCCAACCCCTGGATCTCTTAGATGAGGGATCCATTTATAGATGTGTGCAAGGGTGTGAGTCATCTCTGGGTTTTGATTAGTGTCATTCCACTTGTTACAATTGGTTTCACTTGGAGATTTCTTGGATCTCTTACTCATCCCTAGGTGAATTCAGAGAGGCAAGTGGCACAGGAGAAGTTTCTAGAGGATTCCATGAGTAACCACCTAGCAAATTGTCTTGGACATTTGTCCATCCTCGCCCATCGCACCCTATAGAAGGCCTAATCAGTATGCATTACACTTGGGCAGTGTACCACTTAGTATCCATCACACCCTGCTTGTGGAGCAGTCAGTATGGTTCAGTTTAGGCCATTTCTGGATGGTTCTCAGGTGAAACTTTTGGGGAATGATGTAATCAGATGACTAAGCCATTTTAGGGTATGAAACAACTCTTTTAGGGGTCAAAAATCCCTAGTTTATTGACATGTAAGTTTGGGGTTGATGTGCCCAAATATGCCTATAACAATAGGAGGTCTAACTTATCAGTTGGTAAAACACCTAGCTCGAAAGTTAAAACCTCTAGTGGGCAACACTAGTTCCTGTGTCAAAGATTCCACCCATTTCATCAATGAGATCAAAGATCTAGACCTAGATACCAATGACATATTAGTCAGTTTTGATGTTAAATCTCTCTATACCAACATTCCCATAGATGAGGCCATGGAAGTGGTCCAAAAAATCGTAAACTCTGACACAACCAAATTAATTGACGTATGTCTCAAATCTACCTTCTTCAATTTTAGAGATGAAATTTATGAACAGACGTGCGATGTAGCCATGGGATCCCCTCTATCTCCTATTATTGCTAATCTCTTTATGGAGGATTTTGAAAATAATGTCATTGAATCTACCCCATTAAAACCCAAACTTTGGAAAAGGTTCGTCGATGACACTTTCATCATTTTGCCTCATGGAAAAGAAAAATTAAAGGATTTCCTACACCACCTAAACAGTCTATCCAATTCTATCCAATTTACCATGGAAATAGAGGAGAACGACAACCTTACTTTTCTTGACATCTTAATCAAAATAAACAAAGATGGATCCATATCACACTAGGTATATTGTAAGAAAACCCATATAGAACATTACCTACATGCCAACTCTCACCACCATCCATCCCAAAAAATAGGTGTTCTCAACACTCTAGTGACCAGGGTCATTCGTATTTCAGATAAAAATCACTTTGAAGATGAAAAGAACCATCTTATGAATGTATTCACAGAGAATGGATACAAAAAACACCAAGTGATCAAAGCCTTCAAGAATGTTGAGAATCCCAAAAACAAACAAGCATTAGATGATCATCTAGGCAAGGTACACCTCCCTTACATATTAGGCACAATAGATAAAATTGCACACATATTAAAAAAGAAAAAAATTAGAACCACTTTCAAAACCTTGAACACCATCAGTAGATGCCTAAAATTGGTCAAAGATCCTGTTGATCCCAAATGCCACAAAGGAGTTTACATGGTTTCGTGTTCCTGTGTAAAAACATACATTGGAGAAACTAGTCGATCTATCCATACTAGAATTCAAGAACATGTCGCCGATATAAAACATAACCGCTCAAAAATCTCAACTCTAGCTGAACATTCCAGTAGAACCAATCATCACATCTGCATTGAAAACTCTAAAGTGGTAGCCAAAATTGATCATTATCACCATAGAAAACTGAGACAAGCCATAAAAATAGGCAAAAACCCTAACAACCTCAATCGAGACGAAGGATGGAAAATAAGTGACAATTGGATTCCTACTTTAATTTCCTAGAACACCCTCTACTAACCTAACCTTTCCCCCATTAAAACTCGACCTCCCTCCCATACATTCTCCTCTTTTCTCACCTATACTAAACAGCTACCTAAACTCCCAACTCTTAAAATTAAAAACATTAATTTACATCTTAAAACTATAAACAATAAATCTTAGATTACTAATATTAACATTAATATTCATTAACATTAAAATTATAGAAACAAGCAATAAAATTAAATCAGTGCTAATTAACATTAGATTATTATTAAAATCAGACTAATTAATTTACTCTAATAATAAGAACAAAACTAAAATAAAATCAACTATGAAACAAGTAGTAACAAACATAATATAATTAATCATAAATAAATAAAAATTAAATTAAAATAAATTAAAAAATCATTTTAATATTAATATTGAAATAAATAAATAATCCCATCACATAATTTAAATTTTCTATATAACTCTTAAACAACAACAAAAAAAAACTAAAATAAAATTAAGTATAAAATAAAATAATAACTAACATAATATAATTATTCATAAATAAATGAAAATAACAAGTAGGTAGGAAGGTCTTTTTTGAAGCTGGGAATAATGCCGGCCATGGCAAT
Organism: Pinus taeda; assembly: GCA_000404065.3. Taxonomy (NCBI): domain Eukaryota; kingdom Viridiplantae; phylum Streptophyta; class Pinopsida; order Pinales; family Pinaceae; genus Pinus; species Pinus taeda. The sequence goes on from APFE031044830.1 coordinate 6,630, forward strand.
CAGCTCCAGCTCTGCGGCACTCCACATTGGTTGCAGGAAGTCTGTTTTCGTCTCCAACGCATCGTCGTCGGTTCGATCTGAGTTTGCTGGATTGCGGCGCCTGGATTCCGTGTTTAATAAGGGTACCGGACATTGCTTATTTGCCCAAGTTCAGAGGAATGCTCAAGCCGTTGGCAATGGCTGTCGTGGAGTTGTCACTATGGCGGGCACTGGGAAGTTCTTCGTTGGGGGCAACTGGAAATGTTTCAGATCGGGATCCTCTGCGATGATGGCGTTTCTTCAGAAGATCAGGGCACCTGAAGGTCTAGCCGCCGCCGCTGCCCTAACAGATCAACTCTGCGTAGAATCGGAGGGGTGCCTGGATGAGGAGACCGCTGTGCAAAACCTCTACCTGCGGATTTGGCCCGGATCTGCTACCGGAAAGCCGATTCAAGATTTGGATCAATGCAAATGGAAGCTGGGTTTTATCCTCCACTCCTCGGCTCAGGATGATTCAGTCAAGATGGATCTGGATGCCACATTTCACTGCGTCTGGCTTCAAGCATCAAATCGGCCGGAATCCAACCAGTACAGAATGGCGGTGATGGCGTTGACGGTTTTTCGAGTGCTTTGGGTCTCAAAAGAACTGATTCACGTTGCCGCTAAACTGATAGCTCAACTCTGCGTCGGATCGGATGAGGGACTGGCAGATGGTTTCGCTACTGATCGAAACTCTGTCTTGAACAGCCGGGCAGATCTGGTCCTCCATATGACTAAGCAACTACAGATGAGCCCAGATCAGGATGCATATTCATCGACCAACAGCGGGATGCTCGGATCGGGTCATGGACCCATCGAACAATCGCCGTTGAGACTTGATGGGGCACCATACCCTTTGAACAATAGTTCTGGGCATAGTTTGGGTCATGGGCTCTCAGATCTAGATCTATGTAGAGCAGATCTACCCATATACAGGCCAGATCTGGAAACGCACTCCCCTGAAAAGACGATTGAAGATAAAAAAATCTCTCTCTTTATTAGATCTATGGGAGGGAGCACAATATGCATCGAAATAGGGAATTGGGAGGCAACAGAAATCCTCAAACAGAAGATTCATGAAAAGACTGGAATCCCACCATGCAAACAGCTCCTCCTCTACGCAGGGAAGGTAATTCGGGAGGGTTACAAGCTAATGGAATACGGTATAGCAAAGGACTCAACCATCTGCCTCAGCACAAGATTGCGCGGAGGCTGCCCCGGCTCAAGTTCAAAAGGACCCGCATCCTTCAAAGATGCAGTCAAAGGGAAGATGGAACCACAAAAGAAACCAGAACAGCAAACTACAGCTCCAGGGGCATACATTGTTGAGCAGACAACATAGAACCCTGCATTAACAATCTCCATCCCAGAGGTAAATGAAATACAAGCTGATTATACAACTAAAGCAGTAATATGCAGGTTCAATGGATTTTGGCCCAAACCGGAAGCCCTTCGTCAATGGATCTATTCCATATGGACAGAAAACTGTGATATTCACCTATGTTCAAAGGGATTCTTTATTGTCAAATTCGACACCATAAAGGACAAAGAATATGCCTTGAATGAGGGTCCATGGTTTTGGGGAAATGCTGGCCTTTTCTTGAAATCTTGGTCCCCGGAATTCGACCCAAACAGCATGGTGGTCACCAAAATGCCAGTCTGGGTAAAATTGTTTAACCTACCTATACACTTTTGGCACTACAAAGTTCTGGAAGGCATAGGCAATACCCTGGGATCTTTTATAAAAATAGACAATGAGCGCCTATCCAAGGATATCTACACATTTGCCAGGATATGTGTGGAGGTAGACCTCAGTCAAGGCCTACCAGAGCACATTCTACTAATCCATAATGGGAAACAATGGGCACAACCACTGGATTATGAAAACACCGCCTTCCGCTGCCGCATATGTCGACAAACAGGTCATCTACAGAGTGCATGTCCACAAAACAAAAAAGATAGGAGAAGGAGACAACCACCAAAGCAGAAAGGATGGCAATTTACAGCCACAAGCGCAGAGGATATAGAAGAGGAACAGAATGCAGAAACCACCAGCATTCTACAAGAAGATGAAGACGGAAGGAATAATCCAGAAATCAGCAAAGAAAATTATCCACAACACCTTCAGAATAATGTAAATCTGATTGAAGGAGCAATAGATACAAATGCAAGTCACCCACAGCAGCAATATGAGAACTCCGGGCAGGAAATTGGAGGCAGCAAACGAGCATACTCACCATCAAGCACAGATTCTGAAAAGGACTTCATGGCTGACACAAAAGAAACACAAATGATTATTGTAACAGCTCCGCCAAACAATGAAGGTTGGCGGAAAGTGGATAAAAAGAAGGGTAGGAAAGCCTAGATAGACTATTTGATTGATTTTAGCTCCTAATAGCACCCTGTGTGGTGGTTTTTGTATGCACATACAGCAATGCCAATGGCATCTACTATATGTAATTTTCTAAATTTAATGAAAATTACTGATTTTTCCAGTGGAAAAAAAATTATTCATAAATAAATAATAAATAAAAACAAGAAGAAATAAAAATAAAAAGGAATAAGAATAAATTAAAAACCCATTACATAAATATCTCTCTCTCTCTCTCTCTCTCTCTCTCTCTCTCTCTCTCTCGCTATATATATATATATATATATATAGATGAGAGAGAGAGAGAGAGAGAGAGAGAGATTTACTTTTAACTATAAAAATAAAAATAAAAAATAAAAAAAATTACTGATATGAACATAAAATTAATAATTAATAATTAAACAATTCAATTACATAATTAAATATTTCAAACTCAATTTAAATTATTTTATTTTATTAAATAGCATATAATAAAATCAAAACCCAAAAATTACAAAATAAGTCTGGCAAGGTCGGCTTCCATTCCCTGTGCATCTCTTAACCCTATTTATTCAAACCCAATGAGATATGTCCTACACAATTGCTAATCTATCCTGATGATGAGCCATGGTGGATGGCTCGAAACATCGATACAAACAATCATGGATGTGAGAAATCTGGAAGAAAACAACACACAATATGCAGAACACCCGGAAGTGTTCTAATCCTTCCACCTTGCAACTTCAATTTGACTTTTCTGTGACCAAAGATTCTAGCTTTCCTTTCATCCCCTATGAAGACATCACCACCATCATATTTCTCATACTCGCAGGACCACTCTCTATGGGGAATGAAGTGAAAAGATGCACCTGATTCAATCAATCATGCCTCATGATATACATGTGTACTTGAAGAATAAGCCAAGTACACATACCCACCTTCATCTGAGGTGTTTTTCGCCTCTATAGAAGGAGCATCATCATATCCCTTTCCTTTCTTGGGAGCTTTAGATTTACAATCCCTTTTGAAGTGCCCTACCTTTCTGCATTTCCAACACACCTTTACAGGTTTTCCTGGAGATTTAGATCTCCCTCTAGATTTAGATCTCCCACTCGAGGACTTACTTTTGTTTCTGTTTTGGGATCGTCCTCGTACAGACAAGGCATCACCATTTTGGCCCTCCATATTTTTTTTGCCTCATCTCCTATGACAACAAGGATGAGACTATTTCATCAAACTGCAAAGTAGTCACATTGCTACCTATTGCAACAACTAGACTATCCCACGAATCTGATAATGAACACAACAAACTGATGCACTTTTCTTCATCTAAAATTTTAATATCAATAGATAATAACTCGATTACCATAATATTAAATGTGTTCAGATACTCTCTCACCGAGTCTCCATCTTTCATCCTCAAGCTATACAACTTTTTCCATAGGAACAGTTTATTCACCAGAGACTTAGATTGGTACAAAGTCCCTAACTTGTCACATAAAGCCTTCGCCAAAGCTTCCCCTGATACATTCAACAATACTAAATCTGAGACACACAATCATATTGTGCTTTTTTCCTTCCGATCCAAATTTGCCCTGTCTTCAGCTAACATTGTTGTTGGTTTAGTACTCATATCTACCGCGATCCACTAATATTTATCCACCAGAAGATCCTCCATCTTGGGTTTCCATAGCTCAAAACTCTGACCATTAAATTTCTTGATCTCTATCTTTCCACTGCTCGCCATTTTCTTTCACCACAAGAATCGATCTCGTAGTTCTCCCACTAAACAAGTTCTACCACAGGCCCGAGAAAAAATTCCCTCAGCAGTAAAGGCGTCCCTTTGAAGCCAAAACAACTCTGATACCAAATATAGGTTTTAACCATGTACATAAATTACCTGCATAAAAATTCTAAAAAATAGAAAATAAACAATGGCGAGAGCATAAAATATAAAACAGATATGCATAGAGATTTCCCCTGGATCCAAAAACAGTGACTACCAGATTGATTTTTCATTATATTCCTTTGAATGTTAGAATACATATATATACATGTCGAAGCATCCATAAACCCCAATCAATTAACCCTAGATTAGAACATAACCATAGTTCCCTTGACCGGATCTACAAAATACCATGGATATAAAACCATCATGCCCAAAACCATGTGTGAAATCCATGCACAAAACCATAGGTAGGCCCGCCCACCTAATATAGTGTCCAAAAAAAATTTCTCGGGGCACTACCTAGGACCCCGTGCATGGGGGATACTACCCCCTTGCATGCCCCCAACAAAACCTTGTGCAACAAGTGTCCACCTTTACCAGCAACACCTTTTTTCCCTTAACCATATCCTTCACAAAGTGATACTAAACATCAATGTGTTTTTCCTTTGAATGATAATTAGGGTTCTTTGCCAAGAAAATTGCACTTTGGCTATCACAGCCTATCCTTATATCTCATTGTACTAATCTCATACTTGAACACAATCTCTACAACAAAACTGCTTCCTTGCTTACATGAGTGGCTACCACGTATTTTGCCTCTATAGTTCAAAGTTCCATTACAAATTGTCTCTTACTCATCCAACTTACTACATCTCCAAATAGGTTAAACACATACCCACTTGTAGATCTTCTCTAATCCATATCTCCAACTCATTCTGCATAAAAAAATCCATGGATGGCCAAAACTATGTCCAATCCTAGTCTTCCTTGGTAGCACAAACCGTAATCACTAGTGCCACGCAAATATCTAAAAACCCACTTCACTGTTGTTTAATGCTCCTTCCCTGGTTTTGACATAAACCTACTCAATACTCCCACTACATATGCAATGTCTAGTATAGTACAAACCATTCAATATATCAAGCTACCACTTCACTTGCATATGGAACACGAGACATGTCCTCTTCCTCTTCTTGTGTCTTGGGACATTGTTCAATAGATAACTTTACACCTATAGGAATGGGAACCTTCACCAGTTTACTATCCTGCATATTAAACCTCTACAATATTGTCTCGACATACTTCCTCTAGTTTATCTAGAGCTTCCTCTTTGCCCGATCTTGTTTAATTTCCATGCCCAAAATATAATTTGCAACACCAAGATCTTTCATATCAAATTTGGAGAATAATTAAGTCTTCAAATCCTGGATAGTTTCTTTATCATTTCCAACCAACAACATATCATCCACATACAAGATGAGATAAATAACATGGTCACCAATTAATTTAAAATACACACAGTGATTTACTTTTCTTCTTGTGAAGCCAAGTCCCCGTATAAATGTATCAAATTTCTGATACCACATCCTTGGTGACTATTTTAACCCATACAAAGACCTGTTTAACTTGCATACCAGTTCTTTCTTACCCTTCACCACAAAGCCTTTAGGTTTCTTCATGTAGATATCTTCTTCCAGATCCCTGTGAAGAAATGTTATCTTCACATCCATGGTAAATTTTAGGGGTGAATTATAGCCCAAAGGTGAAATTTGAGGGTTTTTACATTTTAAGAGGGAAAATTTTTTATTAAAAACCCTTTTCATATAATTAGCCCCAATTTTATTTAAAAAATAATTAATTTTTTTTATTTTAGCCCAAAATAAAAAATGGGTGGATAAACTAACCAAACCTTCATTTGGCTCGATTCACTGGTTTTGGGAAATCGTATTCCCTTAAAATCGCCCAATTTTGATATTTGCCCCTAGTTTGGGAGATTAAAATGATTTAATACCTTACATTGGGTGCAATTTTTTTTAATACCATGCACCAATACCACATGCCCAAAAACCATCTCTCATTTCACAATCAAAATATTTATAAATATTTTATTTGAATTTAATTTTATAACATTTTTTAATTAAATCTAAAAGTAAAAATATTATAATTACTTTTAAGATATATCTAAATCCCTTATCACATTCAAATATATGAGATATAAATAACAGTTATAAATTAAGATCCATTTTACCATATAAGTTAGTCTAATAATTTTGTAACCATATTTAAACTTTATTAATAAGCACATAAAAATTTAATACTTATAATATAACAAAAATTTTAACCATGGATATTCACCCCCACTTTACCATGGACATTATTAAGTTTTGAACATGCTTTGTTACAATACCATGGGCCAATACCATGACTTATCAATACCACATGCCCAAAAACCATCTCTCATTTAACAATCAAAACATTTTATAGTTTTTTTTTAATGTTATTACTTTTTTGGTATGGAAAAGATATTGTAATGTCATGTTATGTTATCTAAACATTATGACTAGATCAAATTAAAAAAATTGATTAATTAATTAATTAAAAATTAAAATATTTTGACTCAATGAAATTACATAAAAATAGAAATTACATTAAAAATAAAATTAATAATTATAATAATTAATAATTAAACAAACCTAGATCCATTTTAACTTTGTATCTATCTAGAGATTTGATAATTAATAACCCTATGTTAAAATGAAAAGTCTATGTTATTATTTTATGTAAAAATTTTAGGTTATTATTTTTTTTAATCAATTTTTGTTAAGGTAAATTTGAAATAAAAATAACTCTATGCAAAAATGAAAATTCTGCTTTATTATTTTTTTATTATATCAAGAGATATTGTTTTGTCGATTACTGGGTTTTGAGATCAAGGTTTATAAGAACCCATGGTATTCGTGTGGAATATAGTCTATTTAAAGGGGGGGATTATACCATCCTAAATCCATCTTCTCATTCTCCCTCTTTCTCTCTCTCCCTCAGTTTTGATTCACATTTCGCATTAGCCTTAATTGTTGATCTCTCAAGATTTGTCGATCTCTCAAGCTTAGAGAGGGATGGACTTGGCTCGTGTACATCTAAAGAGAGGTATGCTATGAATTCTTAAAGTAGTATACTTGGATTTGCAAAATGTAATATTTTTTTACATAGGGATATCGTTTACTTTTGATTATGGTCTTGCTTACTAAGTGCCCATATTCTGGTTTTGATGAGTGTTGATTATGGTTTTGATCAGGTGCAACATCTATGACCCTTTCCTATTAAGTGTCTATATTCTAGTTTTGTTCAGGTGAAGCGTCTATGACCCTTGTCTATTAAGTGCCCATATTCTAGCTATCATTTGGGAGGTTTTTTTATTGCATCCAAGGATGTTGCCTTGTTTTGTGAAGTTACCAATGGTTTTTGAGATCCATGTTTATGAGAACCCATGGTATTTCCCATGATATTCATGTGGAATGTAGTCTTTTTAAAGGGGGAATTAAAGTAGCCTAGATCCATCTTCTCCCTCTTCCTCATCCTATGCATCGAAACCATCAGTTTTGATTCTCATTTCCCACTCGCTAGGTTTGATTCTCATAAACTAGCCTAGATCCATCTTCTCCCTCTTCCTCTGGGCATCCCTCGAAACCCTTCGTTTTGATTCTCATTTCCCACTCACTAGGTTTTGATTCTCATTTCCCATTCACCTTAACTAAGGATGGATCTAGGTTGGTGTGTATCAAAAGAGAGGTATATTGTGAATTCTTAAAGTAGTATACTCTGATTTGCAAAATGTGAGGTTTTTTTACATAGGCATATAGTTTATTGGATTTGCAAAATGTAAGGTGTTTTTTCTATATAGGGATATGGTTTACTTTTGACTATGGTTTTGATCAGGTGAAGCATCTATGACCCTTACCTATTAAGTGCCCATATTCTACATATCACTTGGGAGGTTTGCATAGGTTGATCATGATTGTGAAACCCTATTCCAAAACAAAGACATTTATCCACTTAATTAATCTTTTTTTTCATTTTAAATTAAAATAAAAATTATAATAATATGAAAAATATCAATTATGGGGCTGAAAAAAGCTAGAAGCACTAACAGTTGTTGGGAGATTTTAGGTTTTCTAATATCATGAGAAAAATGTTTTTTTGTTTCTTTATATCTTATAGTTTGTGTACAGTGAAATATGGTATATTAACGACTTAATCACTTTCTATCTTAAAAATTAATGATGAGACAATATTATATAAAGGGGAAGTGATTTGATAATTATAATTACAAGTTGTCCAAATTTGTGAGTGAATAATTATCTTCACTTTCAATTTCTGAATTGAGATATAATTATATTTGTAATGGTTTACTTATATAATCATCACTCAAACATGATATTTTTCCACAAGGAGGTCACTCACAAAACACAATAATAAAAAATATATATTATTTATTCCAAAACTAAAGAGGTCATTTCAAGTTACAAGGGTTTGTATAATATATATATGTGTGTGTGTGTGTGTGTGCGAAAATTAACCATCATGCAATATAATATTATGTTGACTCCATTAAATTAAAACATAAATTATTATTTTAATATGATCTAACTATAATTATTATTTTATATGTGTCCTTAGAGGTATCCTAAAGTGTTGTTAGATTCTAGCTAGTTCATTTTTTATCATGTTAAGGAAACAATCATAGTACCTAAGGTGACCATGTATATCATTTTAAAATTTAAATATTTTGTAATAAGTTTTGTCAATATAGACAATTTTAAAACTGAAATTCACTAAGCAAAATCATAACAACACTTATCTATTAATCTCTCTCAAAACTACATCTCTCCCTAGATTTTTGTAATTAATATACATTTAAAAAATAAATATTCTAAACTAAAAGCTAAATCTCTCCTTAGTTTCAAATGTTATATAAAATCTTTTTTTAATTAGTACATATTTAAAAACTAAATATTCAAAACTTATTTTTATTCACACCAAGCCAAGTTTTCCAATGATGTTCTAAAATCCAAAACCCTAGTAGAAAAAAGATTCCTTGCCACATGATAGGCTTCTTTGCGCTCAGATTGTTGGGAGGATGATACTAAGATGTAAAAATTGGCAATTCAAAAAATAGTGTAAGATAAAGAATAAATAAGTTAATTACATTATAATTTTTTTGAGTTAAATTGAAAGCCACAACACTCGAAATTTAACAAAACATTACTTAAATCATGATCAGGCTATTTACCTACTCGCAAATAGTAAAATCTCATCTTCCTTCTTAGCTCTTGCGAATATATGTTGGGCTCTACATTTTAAGGACGTCGCTTTGAAATGTTGAGAATTTTTGCAAGGTAGAAACCTCTTCTTTGACTGATGCGAGGGGTTCTCACTTATTTTCAGCTAGGGATTTGCGTTTTGGGGTTTCATCTTGATACATAAAATTCCAAGGGAGACACGAGCTTATTATCATTGTTTTGCTTGGTCGCAGGAGTTTTAAGTTTGATTTCTATTGCAAACCTTTATGCGTTGTAACCTTTCGTGTTGATTTTCACCGTGCATATTTTATTAATATGTTCTTTTAGTATATAATGTTGGATTTTTTATGCTTTTTAGTACTAAAAAGTTTTTGGTTTGGGAATATTGTCGATACAGTTGGGGCATACTTAATGATGGACATGGCTATAACTGTACAATTTGTTACAACAAAAAAATGGGAGAATTCTATCTCCAATATTCATATTTGTTCATCTCCATCTAAAGATAGGTAGGATGAGTAAAAAACATTTCGCAAAATCCATGCTCTAACATAGCTACTTGGAAACTATTTTACAAACTAATTATATAACAAGATACATAGATAGATCATTCCTAATTTTTCAATAGGCCTCAAAGGAAGTACCCAAATTCAACGAGCAAGGATTGTAATCCCAATGCTTTGTTTCATTTAAATTCTTGTTCTCACATTTCTTTCCCAGATTTCCTCCCTCTCATGACTGGCATAGAGCTTAATGTTTGTTTAGATACACTTGCATAAGTGAGAGTTCTAATGTCTACCTTTGTTACCCCTAGGCTAAGGGAACATCTTCCCTCACTATCTCTAATTATTGTTCCTCCCATGGATTATTAATTTGTTGTTTCACCATTTTTCCCTTGTATTTCTTCTCATTTTTTCCATTTTCACCTTTTTTTATTTTTTGCACTTATCTTCTTCATGTCAATTTTCTAAGGACTTATTGTGGCTCATTTCCCACTCCTCACTCATATATTTATATTCCAATACATGAGAAATTTATTTATATTCCATATGAGTAATATGCATATTTTAGTCCTCGTGGGATTGCTTAGAAAACAAGGCTGAAATACTCATTATGAGTCCAACACATTGTCACATGTAGGATTTCTCTCTACCACCTGCGCTAAACCTAATTGACTTTCCATGAGAAATATCTTTATATTCCATATAAGGAATATACTTGTTTTAGTTCTTGATGAATTGATTAGCAAGGCTTCAAGCCATTACAAGGCATGCTCATTATGAACTTTGTTAGCCCTTTACAAAGCCTTTATTATTCAGTGAAATATTCACCAAGATCTTACAAGATTTTATAATCCAATGAAATATTTGCCATGATTTTATAAGATAATATAATTTGGTGAGAGATTCGCCAAAAAAATTATATATACATATTATATTATTGATAAAATCGCCTTCCATTTTTCCTATGTATCATGGGGATTTTCCCATTTATTATATATATAAATTTAGGGGGGTTCTTAAAATTTTCCCTATTCACATCCATCTGTTCTACCTCAAAATCAAAAGCAACAACAACAAATAAAAGTAATCTAATAGAAGATACCTTGGCAACAGGAGAAAAAATATCACCAAAATCAATTCCCAACACCTAGGAATAACCTTTTTCTACCAATGAAGCTTTGTACTTCTCCACCTTTCCTTTTGCATTCATCTTCTTCTTAAACACACATTTGTTGCCAATGGGTTTCCTTTTATCCGGTAACTCCACTAGATCCCAAGCCTCATTTTTGTGCAAAGATGCCATTTCATCAACCATGGCCTCTTTCTAGAGTTTTCCATCCTCTAAATCTACTGCTTCCCTCACAGTTCTGGGATCATCATTAGTAATAGATAAAGAAAAAATTGAACAGAAAGAAAATGGACTATACCTTTCTGGCTGCCTTCTTTCTTGAATTGATCTTCTCACAACCAGAGTTTGTGGCTCTTCATTTTCTAATTCCTCTTCTGTTGTAGAGTTTGATTCTTCCTCCTTTAGCTCAAACTCTATCTTCTCAGGTTCCTTTGGTAGGATTTCATGTTTAATAATATTTTTCACCTCTCTAAACACCATATCTTGGCTGTACACAATCTTCCTTGTTTCTGGGTTCCAAGGCTTATAACCTTTTAAACCATCCTTATACCCAATAATGGCGTTCTTTTCAGATTTACTATCCAACTTTGTTCTTTTCTCCTTTGGAACATGTACATATGCATCACATCCAAATACCCTCAGATGTGAAAGGGAAGGTTCCTTGTGGAGTATTACCCTCCAACGCTGATGAAAGTGATATGTTGACTAGCAACATGCAGTCTCCATTGCGATTGCCCATAATTCATGTCCTAACCCTACACCACTGAGCATGCTTCTTGGATTTTCCATCAATGTCTTATTCATTCTTTCTACAACTCCATTTTTATCAGGTGTGTATGGAGTAGTCTTATGTCATGCTATACCACACTTCTTACAAAACTCTTTAAATTCATTCTTCCAAAAATATCCATTGTTATCTGTCCTTAACACCTTTATCTTCTTCTCTCTTTGGTTTTCCTCCAGAGCCTTAAATTATTTAAACCTGTAAAAGACTTCAGATTTATTCATGAGGAAATATATCCATGTAAACCTTGAGAAGTCATCTATAAATGATACATAGTACACAGACTTACCCAATGATGGAACCGACATAAGTCCAAACACATCACTGTGCACAAGCTCTAATATTTGTTTTGCCCTCTTAGCACCAAGGAAAAACTCACCTGATTCTGCTTCCCATATACACAATTTTCACATAAGTCAAAATCGAGAGAGAAATTAGACATACCTTGTATCATACCATTACCATGAAGTATTCGAAGGCCCTTCTCTCTGATATGTCCAAGCATTTGATGCCATAGCATGGTGTTTTCTCTAGAGACCACTAGATTTTCTACTCTACTTTAAGGAACCACATAATTGTTGCACCCATCAATAACAGTGCTACCTTGAATCTTGTACAAAGTCCCAATCCGAACTCCCCACATTAATACCAGTGCTCCCCATACCATCTTGCAGGAATCTTTCTTGAACATTGTTTTTACATTTGCATCGTCCAACTTGCTTACAGAAATCAGATTTATGGCCAATGCAGGAATATGCAGAACACCTGGAAGTGTTGTAATCCATCCACCTTACAAATTCAACTTGACTTTTCCATGACCAACGATTCTAGCCTTCCTATCACCCCCTAAGAAGACATCACCACTATCATATTTCTCATACTCACAAGACCACTCTCTATGGGGATTGAAGTGAAAGGATGCACCCGAGTCAATCAACTATGCCTCATGATCTACATGTGCACTTGAAGAAGAAGCCAAGTACACATCCCCACCTTCATATGAGGTGGTTTTTGCCTGTGTATAAGGAGCATCATCAAATCCCTTTCCTTTCTCGAGATCTTTAGATTTATAGTCTCTTTTGAAGTGCCCTTCCTTTCCACATTTCTAGCACATCTTTACAAGTTTTCCTAGATATTTAGATCTCCCCCTAGATTTATATCTCCCACTCGATGACTTATTTTTGTTTCTGTTTTGAGACCATCCTCGTACAGACAAGGCATCACCATTCTAACCCTCCATATTTTTCCATCTCATCTCCTACAATAGCAAGGATGAGACTATTTCATCAAACTGCAAGGTAGTTGCATTGCTACCTATTGCAACAACCAGACTATTTCACAAATACAGTAGAGAAAACAACAAATGGATGCACTTATCTTCATCTGAAATTTTAATATCAATAGATAATAACTAGCTTACCATAGTATTAAATGTGTTCAGATGCTCTGTCACCAAGTCTCCATCTTTCATCCTCATGTTATACAACTCTTTCCATAGGAACAATTTATTCACCAAAGACTTAGACTGGTACAAAGTCCCTAACTTGTCCCACAAAGCCTTCACCGAAGCTTCCCCTGATACATTCAACGATATTGAATCTGAGATACACAATCATATTGTGCTCTTTGCCTTCTAATCCAACTTTTCCCAGTCTCTAGCTGACATTTTGTTGGTTTAGTACCAGGATCTACCACAATCCACGAATCTTTATCCATCAGCAGATTCTCCATCTTGAGTTTCCACAAATCAAAACTCTAACCATTAAATTTCTCAATCTCTATATTTCCACTGTTCTCCATCTTCTTTCACCACAAGAATCAATCCCGCAGTTCTCCCATTGAACAGGGTCTACCACAAGCTCGAGTAAAAAACCCCTTAGCAGCAAAGGAATCCCCTTGAAGCCAAAAAAGCTCTGATACCAAATGTAGGTTTTAACCCTGTACAGAAATTACTTGCATACAAATTCTAAATAACATAAAATAAACAATGACAAGAGCATAACATACAAAACAAATATACATAGAGATTTTCCCCTGGATCCAAAAATCGGGACTACCATATTGATTCTTCATTATATTCCTTTCAATGTTACAATACATATATATACATGTCGAAGCATCCATAAACCCCAATCCGTTAACCCTAGATTAGAACATAATCGTAGTTCCCTTGACCGGATCTACAAAATACCATGGACAGAAAACCATCATGTTGATAACCATGTGTGAAATACATGCACAAAACCATAGGTAGGCCCGTCCACCTAATATAGGGTCCAAAAAAATTTCCTGGGGCACTGCCCCAGACCCCGTGCAAGGGGGCTACTGCCCCACCTGTGACCCTCCTGTGCATGGGGTAGTCATGGAAAGATTATAACACAACCCCAACAATTTATGCATCCAGAGGTCTGTGTGATGGGTTTTTGTTACTTGTAGGGCTTTATTCAGACCTTCATGAACCCTAATCCGTAAAACCCAAAAATTACAGTAACTTACAAATAACATATTATAACCCTGCACCAATTTCTTTAAACATTCATATCATCAAGTAAATTAACATATCTACCGTTTTCAAGCATTCATTAAGTGTTTCTTACAATAATTGCAATAAATAAAGCGAGTTCACAATAAATGTAGAAGTAGAAATAAACGCACAGATACACAGATGTTGCTCCAAAATATTCTTTATTATGTTCAATTCTTCTATTACAAAAGCTTTCTTCCCTATGCACACAGCTGCAGGGGCCCACGCACTCAACTGCAGACTTACCAAGGTCTCCATGCACACAGATGTAGGAGCCTTCCCCTTTGCCTAAGTACATAAAGTAGACTCTCCTCACTTAGATCACTTGCCCATACATATATCTTCAATGGATTGATATCTCCTATGGCTGTCTATGAGTCCTTTTTATAACATCTTCTATTAAAATACCATAAATTCGTGAACCATGGGCGGGTCACAAAACTACTTAACTTCTAACAAACTAAGGGGCTTTTACCTTCCTAAAGCCCCTTTGACTCTCTAATGACCTTCGTGCTCTGCTCCTCAAAATGTAGAGACTTTACAAAATTAATGAAACTATCAGAAAAATTAACCCCAAGGGACCCTGTCCCAACAAAAATATACAACTAATTAGATCAATTATGCGATTTATAATCAATGCACCTATATTCAACTAATTAGCATAAAATTTTGAGAAATATGATCAAAGACAACTTCCCTGTAGCAATGATGTTCCTTACTTGTAATTTCGGAGTTGAACGTTATTTGAATTTTGCTAATTATAATAAAGTTTTGGGGACGACTCTCCACCCAACCATAGATTCAACTGCACATAATCTTTCTATAGTTGGCCATCCCTGAGACCTCAATCAAAGTAATATTCCTAGGGAATCCTTTGTCTCACAACACTTTTCTCCCAAGAGAATGGATGAATCTCATCCTCCTCATCATCCATTGAATAGACCAAAAAATGGAAAGGGGTCTACATGCAAACATTCCATGTGTCAACATGCAACTTTTATTTATTGATTTTAAGTTTTACTTAATTTAATATTTCTCTTAATTTAACTTTTTCTTATTTTATTCTTTTTTACTTTTTGTTAACTTTACTTATTTTTACTATTTTTATAGTTTACTTATATATTTATAGTTTACTTATATATATATTATATATATATATATATATTAAATATATATATATATATATATATATACATATACATATACATATACATATACATATACATATACATATATAGAACTTTATTTTATTATTTACTATTTTATTTATTTATTATTATTATATTCTCTTCATTATTTATTTACTATTATTATCTTTTTATTATTCTTTATTATTTATTTACTATTATTATTTTTCTTTATTTTTTACAATTTATTTACCATTATTATCTTTTCTTTATTGTTTATTATTTATTTACATATTTTTAAATATTATTTTATTTATTTATTTATTTATTATTATTATTATTATTAGGGGATATTACATAAACAGTGTAAGGTCTAATTGGGACTTCATATCAGGGAGACCCCCTTGGTTGATGGATTTCTAGCACCGTCAATAGTTGGCGCTAGAAGGAGGGCCAGATGAAAATTTGTGCCCATTGGGTCTGTTTTGAACCTCTTATCTTAAATGGGTCTTCCTCAAATCATACTCTCAAGGTGTTTTTCCAATAGATCTGATGGTAAAAATCTTATCCCGATGGACCCCTTTATGACTTGTCTCAATTCAAGTTTGATGTGAGGGTGATACATTCATAACCAAGCATGCATCTATTTTTCTTAAGTTATTTGAATATTATGAAATTGATTGTGAAGATGTGGCTTGTGTTCTTTTTCTCCTCACACTTGAAGGCCGAGTTAACCAATGGTGTCATACCCTACCACCCGCTTCCATTCATTCTTTTCAACACTTCATCAAGGAGCTTAATTTAGCCTTCAACAAGTATGATTACTGGGATGTTCTTAAAAGGATTAATAAACTTAAATGAACCCTAATGAATCAATTCAGTATTTTTCTAATCAATTCCTTCACCTATGTTATGAATTTCCTAAAGAAGATATAGATTGGGCTTTATTTAAACAAAAGTTTGAGTGTTTGGTTCATATCTCTTTACATGGTGAGATTGAACCCCCTAATGTTTCTGTTTTCCCAACTTTTGTGAATCATGAGACACCTCTAATTTTAGAGGAGGAGCCTACTATTCCTCTTGTTCCCTGTCCTCCTCCTTTTCCAGTACTGATTTGGATTCCTCTTGGTGATAATGTTGAAATTGGGAAAGATGAAAATCAAACTGTTGATATGTCTCTTTAATCTTCATCTACTTTCAATGATTCAGATCAGATGGAGGAAACCTTGGACTGGTTTATGAAGCCTAGGGTGAAAAATAATTCTTCCATTCCTCAAGATGGTACTAACCCTCATAATTTTCTTCCTGAATTTGATTTGGATACCTATCATCCTCTATCATATCTTTCTCTTAATCCCTCGTCCGTTGATCTGCCTTATCATTCTTTTCCAAATCCAAACAGTGAACAGGTTCAAGCTAGTCACATTTCACTGGTAGAGGAGCAGGACGGTGAATTTTATTTCAATATTTCTTATCTTTTTCAAAGTCCTTTGTATGAAGATGGAATTTCCTCATTCTTGGTTGATTTTGAATCTGGTAGTCAATCAAATGAAATCAATTTTCCTAATCAATTTAAAGTCTTTGGAAACCGTCATTATATTGAGTACGAATACACTTATGTATATGATGATGGAAGCCCAAGTCCACTAACTAATCTTTATGTTTCTTAAGAAGAGTTTGTTTTGAGAGATCTAGATCTTAAACCTGATTCGGTCAAAGAATATTCTCTTATGAACACGTCTTTTGATTCAGCTCACTATTCCTTGTATCCTACTGCTTCTAATGAAAATATGTGATGCTCATTGGATTCACAATCTGATGAGTTGAATATTGAAATGAAACAGGATAGTGAGATTATCCATGATGAAGAAGGAAGTAATCAAATCATAGAGCATACATTCCATCCCTTATCATCTCCTATTTTGCTTGAGGAAAACTCTTCAAATCAATTTTCTCATGAGATTTCTTCGATTTATACATCTCTAGATTTGTTATTAGAAGAATATCATGACTTGAATAACATGTTTGTTGAAGTTGTAAAATATAATCAATCCAGTGATGTATATGGTTGTCATCTAGATATTCATGTTCTTGATAATTTAACTGATAGAAGTTGTCCAGATGTAATCTTCAATATGAATAAGTTCTCAAAATGTTGTTATCTATCTTTTCAAAATTCTAGAACTTGTTATGAAGTTGAGGCACTTCAACTCTCATTGATGGTTATGTCATGTTCTCATAATCTTGGTAAGATCCCCAAACCGTGTTAGATATGGATTTCCTTACAAAATTCTTTACTTCATATTGTTTAACTACATGCAAACTCATCCTTGATGGATTTTAGGATTACTCATTATAAATTTTCTATCTCTTGAGACTGAGTTTTTTATCAGATAGAGGGTACTATTGTAGTGAATTTATATTCATGTGGACCTCTTGTATCTAACTTGTGATTGGAATGTATTCCTTTCATGGATGCACAAAATTGTGAAGTTGATCGATTTATATATGTTGAGTGCTATGGTGAACAATCAACTCCTAATATTCATTGTAAATGTTATTGAGAAAATCATTTTTTTTCTAGATCAACCAATCCTTTTGAGAAGAATTCAAATCTTGAATCATTCATTGAATAAAAACTCCCATGCTTATATGGATTCCAAATCTGATTTGATATGTCCTTCTAATATTTTGTCAGTGTGTTATTGGTTTCACAGAACTACAAGGCCAACAATTGTTTTTAATTTTGCAAGCTTTCATATTATTGGTCTAATATGGAATTGGACACAAAGTGAACCAATAAAAAATTAAGAGCCTTGTATGTTAAGCTACCAATCTGATCATAACGATGGATCTAACAACTATCATTTCAATAACCATTTTCCCACTAGTATATATAATGATGGTTGGTATACATCATTTGATATAACTAAATTTAGTAGTCTTTATGAATTATCATTTCATTATTCATATATTTGTTAAACAAATGAGGCACTTCAGTCTTCATTGATGGTTATGTCAGGATCTCACTATCTTCACAATCCTTATGAACATGATCATACTTATTTTCCTTTACAAGTTCCTCATCTTGATCCTATGCCTTTAATTGAAAATCCATCTTTTTAAGGATTTCAGGGTTTTCAAGAGGATTGTTTTGGATTTCATTACCAAATTTATGGTTGGTTGGAAGAATCTTACTTAGCAAGCCCTTATGATAAAAATAAGTTCTGATCATTTTGGATGTTTGTTAAGAAGGACAACATAGATGTAGGTACGTTCATAAGAAGTTCTCAAGGTTTGTTTGATTGTTGCGCTAATCGAAAAGGTAAGATTGTAGGATGGTTAAGGTTAGTTTTTATGACACATCTTTCTGCCTTTCAACAAAACCTTATATATCTTGTGCAAGTTATTCAATTTCTTATCTTTTCTATTTCACATCATTATATATGGTTGTAATTGTTAGTATCTTGGTATTTGTAGGTTGGGAGCAGTTATGAAGGTTACATTGGATATCTCATTACAGTTGATCATGTGTTTGGTCTCCATCTGGTGTATGACTTTATTTTGTTTCTATATACATGTTGCTTTATGTTCAACCTCCATTAGGTTTCCTTTTTGGTCTTGTTTTTTTTTTTCTTTCATGTTTTGTTTTGTTTTCTCTTTCATGTTTTTCTTTGCATGAAAGATGCTCCTATTTGGCTCAAAAGACAATGTGGTGAAACTTGAAAATGGAAATTGTGATGATGAACAATGCTTGGATTATCTTTTGTCCTCTTCTCTATCTTGGGTTTACATAACTTTAAAGTCAATGAAGTATGAACGAAATATGTGATTTGTTCTAGATGAAAATCCTTTGGTTGAACTACAAAGTTGTAACAACCTTGTTTAAAAATCCATGTAAATATAAAAATAAGTTCAAGGTAATGGGAAATGTATTCCAAGCTGAATGGTGGGAAAAACATCCCAGTGAGTGTTCATTCCAATTTATTATGGCTAAGGAAATTGGCAAAGGCAACGATAAAGGATTTGGAAAGGCAAGAGGCATTAATTAGCATTTTATTTATCAAAATAATGGAAAATAGGATAAAAGGAAGGTGAAAGGTCACAGGTTGCATGTCAGAAGGAAAATAAAGGAAAAATAACGGAAATTGAATAAAATAGAGGCTTTAATGATAAAAAGGATTTTGATGACCAGTTCCAAGATTTGGTCAGTTCAACTTTTTTTTTTTTCAGTTCAGTTTTGGAGCTCTCATTTTCTACTCTCTCTCTCTCATACTCTTGGATACGCAGAGTTTTATTGGAGCACTCTTGGAGGAGTGTGACATACTTGGGATTTGGATCAAGAAGGCAAACGAAGAGTAGGAAATCATAAAAGCACATCAATATCAATAGCTACTATGGGTTTTTCTTGTAGGTATCAAGTTGCATGTATGATTTCCTTGCTAGTTTTGGCATGCATGACACATGCATGTGGTTTCTTGGTTATGATCTATAATTGGCATGGAGGATTGCCTAGATTGAGGATGTATTTTCCTATTCTTTCCATTCTTTGATAGCCATGTTGTTGTGGGTGTTTTTCCTTTTGTTTTTTGGTTGGTTCTCATGTTCCTTATGGTTGTGGGTGTAGTATACCTAGGAGGGATATTATGTGGTATGGAGTATAATCGGAGGTACCCAAAGGAATAATGTAATAATGTGATGGGCCATAGTTACTAAATAAAGTGGTTAACCTGCATCATGTAAGGGACCACTAGTAGTTAGGAATAATGTGATAAGCCCATTGTATTAGATACATGGTATTAAGAGACCCATGGTAATGACCTAAGGTATTGTATGTATGAAGCCTATATAGAGGCTAGAGACTCCCCATTGAGAGATTTCAAGGATTATTGTATTGGAAAGAATATGGTTTGTGGAGTGTTCTCCTCCCTTAAGGACACCATACAATCACTCCTCAAGGAAGGAGAACACTCCACAAGCCATATGCTTTCCAATACAATAATCCTCGACATCTCTCAATGGGGAGTCTCTAGCCTCTATATAGGCTTCGTACATACAATACTTTGGGTCATTACCATGGGTCTCTCAATACCATGTATCTAATACAATGGGCTTATCACATTATTCATAACTACTAGAGGTCCCTTACATGATGTGGGTTAACCAATTTATTTATTAACTATGGCCCATCATATTATCACCTTATTCCCTTGGGTACCTCCCTTTGTACCCCATACCCCATAATATTCCCCCTAGGTATACTATAGTGGGTTGAGTTACTAGTCCTGGTATCCCTGATTGGAAAAATGATCTAGAAGTTAGGCAACAACTATGGGTTGAATTACTAGTCCTATAACTCCTGGTTGGAACAAACACTCTAGAGCCCTGAATAACTTGGGTAGAGACATATCTGGTGATTGTTAGTGACATCTAACCATGAGGTTGAATCATTGGTTGAGGGTTGAGGTGTTTTGGCTTGTAGAAGCCTTGATTTTGTTTTTTTCTATGTGTTCCATGAGATCACACATTCATGCTTGAAATATGGCACGGGTGTGATTGGCTGAAAGAAATATTTGGTTCAACTAATCTATGGTTGGGTGGTACGTGGAATTCCTAGAACTGGTTTGATTTTGCATATGTTAATAAGAGCTTCTTTCCTCTTATATTTATGGGTAAATATACTTGTTTATATGTGGTTTTTATGGATGATATATTCTTGTTATTTCTATTGGTTATATGTTGGTTATGAGCATGTTTTATGACAGATTTGATGTATGGCTCCCATCATGTTTTGATTTTCAAATGAATGAATAATGAATATATGACCTAATATATGTTAATGCATCTATTTTGATAAGGCATCAATGCTTCTTAGTGATTCTCAGATAAGTATGAGACCCTTATGCTTAGATCTGTTGATATGACCTGTTGATTGCATATTTGTGACATGTTTAACGAAATGCCTATCATGGCTCGCAGGTGTCAAATCAAGTCTTTGTTTAAGTATTTTCATTAGTATCATTGTTTCGATATTATTTTTCATTTATGGAAGTTTCATGAAGTTCTAGGTAGTGGCCTCACACCCAACCCTAAAAAAGTGGCACAAAATATGGGGTCGCAAGCTCAGAACTTGCTAGAAAAGTCCCCAATCAATGGCATGCCCTTGTTGTGAGAGCAACTAGAGTGTCCCAGTCATATGCATGCCCATGTCATGGGAGAAACTAAGGCTCTAGGTCAATAAAATGTCAAGTTACCTCAGGGGTTGTTAAATTGGAAACTAGGGCCAAACTCCATGTGGGTTAGCTTATTTATGGTAGCTGATATTTTTATTGGATCCCTCTCATCGAGAAGTGTAGGATTGGTCAAAAGATAATCTTATTCCGATAAGTATTTATGGAGATATGAATTTATTTTGACGTCGTAATTATTATCAAGCTGACCTGTGACTTATGTAGGCTCAAGAAGCCCAAACATCATGTTTATTCATCCTATACATTTTTGGTATAAATAGAAGAGGATTCGATGTTATTTTGAGACACATTCTTCATGTGAACTCCTCCTCTCCACGTCTTGGGTTTTTGGAGAAGGAGAAGACACTAAAAGAATACGTTAGATGCCCTAGCTGCAGATGTTCTAAACACAGTCAAGAGTTGCTGAAATAGAGGGAGTCGTAGTCATAATCTCATCGACATTGAAGACATCCACGCAGTTCCTATACAGGAAATATCTATGCATATTATGATAACTCCACATTGTCCATATGCTATCTGCGCATAGTATGGTAACTCCACGCTATCCATATGTTGTAATGAAAACAATATCTGCGCATAGTATGGTAACTCCACGCTATTCATATGCTATAATGAAAATAATATATGTGCACAATATCGTAACTCCACGTTGTTCATATGTTGTAATGAAAACAATATCTCCGCAAAGTATGGTAACTCCCGTTGTTCATATGCTGTAATGAAAACAATATCTACGCATAGTATGGTATACACAGTTAATGAAGCCACAATGCATATGAGAAGTATAGATATGTTGTAAATGATATATATACATATTTGATGCAGCTGTTGAGACTCTAATATGCTAACAAGAAGGGACATCTATCCACACGGCAGATGATAACCATATCACGCAGGCCCTAGATCTGGCAGCGTAGTTTAAGAGATATGTGGACATATATTACAATATATATATATATAATATATAAATATATATATATATAATAATAATATTATATATATTATATAATATATATATATATAATATATATAGATAATATATTATATATATATATATATATAATATATATATATATTATTATTATATATATATATATATATATAGATTATAATATATATAGATATATAGATATTATATACGCAGGCATTCTAGCATTGTAGTGGAGATATATACATACGCATCAACAGAAGACATATCACGTAGGCATCCTGGCAGCGTAGTGGAGACATATATATACACAGGATCTGGAAGCGTGGTTTAAGGACATGAAGACTCATACACAGTTAATGGTGAACATAGTCATGATATTACACAATGAACATACTTACTCGCACAACAATGAAACAGTGATGCCCTAATGCGCACAAAACCTATACACTGAGACCTTATACACTG
Source organism: Pinus taeda (assembly GCA_000404065.3). Classification (NCBI taxonomy): domain Eukaryota; kingdom Viridiplantae; phylum Streptophyta; class Pinopsida; order Pinales; family Pinaceae; genus Pinus; species Pinus taeda. Next base: position 29,741 of record APFE031044830.1, read on the forward strand.
GAAACCCTATATTGTACATGCAGTCATGACAATATATAACACGCATAGTCATACACAGTCCATACTAGGTACGCACAAGTCCATACAAGGTACGTGCAGTCATACGCTGCAATAACGGTTATATGTAAACGTTGGACAATCATATGCTGTAGTCATTGTTATATATATGTTGATCAGGTAGTCAAGGGTGCCACTGTCATCAAGCCATAGTGATGAAAAGGTAAACGCAGTCATGGTATGACCTCCATAATGAAGCGACAAAAGGGTATTATGAGCAACATGATGGGCTGCATGATGGGCAGTAGTATGAGCAACATGATACATGATGTGTGAGATCATGAGCATCATGGTAAATGTAGTCATGTGCATGGGTAGCACAATGATGCATGGAGTATGATGCAGCTCATGGGCAACATGATGTATGGGTAGCGTGATGTATGAGATCATGAGAAATATGATAATACATGATGCAGCATGATGGTGCTGCATGGTCAAGTGCAGAAAATGGACGAGATGCAGCACGATGATAGGTGAAGTAGTCACCTTGGAGAATCAGTTGAAGCAGAATGTCTTCAACTGATCTCATCGTTATACGAAATGATCTATGCAAGTAAAAGTGTTGACTTCTATTGTAAATGTACTATCTCTCTTTCTCTCTCTTTGCTGAACTTTGAAGAACATAAAAGAAGAATTGATCAAGGGTTTCACACATTGTGGGGTTTGTCCCTGGCTAGTGCCACATCTTGTTTCCTCTTGTCTTGGCTTCTCTTCTGCAATTTATATTTATGTTCTATATGCAGTTTACCTTAATGCTGATGTGATTGCTAACTGTGAAAATTTAAATAAATTTCTCTAGCATAGAACATACCAAAAATTTAACATGGGATCAGAGCTGAGGTGAAGACAATTCCCATGTAAGAGTGAAAGAGCAATCATTGAAGACTGTTGGGACAAGACAGAAGGATCAATGGGTTCCTCATAATTCACCTAGAGTGAAGTCGAAGCAGAGAATGTTATCAGAATGACGTAGTAGAAGTTTCTGATGGCCTACCTAAAAGATCTGGGAAGTTCAGATCTAAGGAAAGGTAGATGTCTTGATGATAAGTTCGGCCCTTATGCGAAGGAGTATCCAAATGGCATAGATGCAGGACATCAAGGACACGACCGACTCTTCAATGAAGCAAGGAACCCCAGTAATGGAAGTAAGGTTCAAAGGTGACATTTGTCGATGGAAAGGTATGTGTTTGAAAATATAATTTTCAAAGATGATTTTGAGTTCAAGGTTGTATTTACTATTAAGTTACAGGAAGTCCACTAGGGACCATGTCCATTGACACATAGCACCGGAGGTCTATGAGTAAGATGGTGACAGGGAAGCCTAAATTCAAAAAGAGAATGAAAGTACATGTCTGAGATGTACCGAAGGAAAATATTACAAGGGGATCATTCCCCTCATGTAGCAGGTCCATAGGTTTGAAACAACCCATGGAAGTTTGAGATTCACGAACAGGAATCTCATGTATAAAGGTGGAAGAAAGCCCTCTATGGCTTGAAGCAAAACACCCTGGGCATAGTATGAGAGGACTGATAGCTGTTTGTTGAAGCTGAGATTCACTAAGGAGTGAAACTGATCCAAACCATTATCCAAAGGTTGTGGATGATAGACCTCTCATACCAGCACCTTGTGCAGACAAACTATTTCTGACAGTTGCATACCCTCTCATTTGTAGTAGTAAGAGAGAGTTGGATTCCAGACATATATTTTGCAGTTAGCACAAGGAGCTCATATTTGGTTGAGCCTCACTATATTGGTGTCAAGAATCTTCTGAGATGTCTTCAGGGCACAATCTCTCATGGATTGAGATACACTGCCAAAAATATGAAACTGCATGATTATTCAAATATTGATTGGGTAGACAGTGTGGAGGATCACTGGAGCACTTCTTAGTGTTGTTCCTCTTTGGATTCTACTTCGATATCATGGATAAGCAGGAAGTATAAGTCGGTTGTTATAAGAACTGTCGAGACCGGATACATATCTATAAGTATGATCTCGTATGAAGCTACCTGGTTGGGGAAGCTCTTTAGTGAGTTCTTTGTACACATGATGAATACCATTGTGATTCTCCGTAACAACCAGAGGTGGGATTCCATTATTGAGGAATCATGTATTTAATGATTTCTCCAGCAGATAGAAATGAGATACTACCTTACCCAAGATATTGTAAGTCGATGAGAAAGGAGACTCCATCATACTGAGATGATGTACAGGTCCCTAAAGCCTCAGGGGAAGATCAAATCTGTGATTTTCCAAAACTACTTGGAGTCATCAAGAGACCCTTGTACAAGGGTCATGCATGATGCACATATGGAACTCTGGGAGCTCTGGGGGCTTGCGGTTCTTACTGGAGCAACATACGACCATAGGGTGACTCACCCTCCCCTGGTGGTGCACACTGGGACAAGATGATTCGCTCCCTTGTGGGACAAGATGATTCGCTCTCTTGTGGAATAGGATGATTCGCTCTCCTGTGTAGCAGGATTGATGTGTTCTCCTGTGAAGCCTGAATTGATGTGTTCTCCATGGTGATTGTAGTAGGATTGATGTGTTCTCCTGTGAGGCCTGGATTGATGTGTTCTCCATGGCGATTGTAGTAGGATTGATGTGTTCTCCTGTGAGGCCTGGATTGATGTGTTCTCCATGGTGATTGTAGCTAGATTGATGTGTTCTCCTATGAGGCCTAGTTTGATGTGTTCTCCATGGTGATTGTAGCAGGATTAATGTGTTCTCCTATGAGGACGGGATTGATTAAGTTCTCATGTCGAGAAATCCTACCCATGCAATCTGGGACTCATGGGAAGTACCTATCATCTAATCAATGAGTAGGGAAATGAAGTTAGGGGCCATAGCAGTACCGATGGATGCATTGTTATATCTACCGTACTCCCTATGCTAGGATGACCTCCATTGATCTGGGATCAATGATACTAGTCTGGGACCAGTGGTAGGAGTGGTACATTCTATGACACTAACTTCGGGTCAATTGAGACTGGTCTGGGACTAGTGGTACATACTTTGTGACTGACTTCGTGTTAGTGCATGACTGGTCTAGGACCAGTGAGAGTTGTACCTACTATGACGCTAACCTCGGGTCAGTTGAGACTGGTCTAGGACCAGTGGTACACACTCTGATACTGACTTTGGGTTGGTGGAGAATGGTATGAGACATTCTTGATCAATTCTTCTTCTTCATAGTCCAGTAGAGCTAAGTAGAGTAGAGCAGAGTTCAACAAAGCTGAGCAAAGCAGAGTAGAGCCAACAGAGCTAAGCAGAGCTAGCAGAGCTGAACATAGTTGTTATAGACATATTTGGGCACTGCAACCCCAATCACATATGTTGATAAACCAAGGGATTTCAAACCCCTAAAAAAAAATTTTCAAACCCTAAAGGATCAAGGTCAACTGATTACATCATTTCCCAGAAGTTCTCCCTGAAAAACTACTCAAAACTAGTCAAAACTGGACCATACAGACTACTCCATGCGGAGGGTGCGATGCATCTCACCTATTACACACAAGGGGTGCGATGCATACTGAAAATCCCTTTTGTAGGGTGCGATGAGCGAGAGAAGACAAATGGCAGAGGCAGTTTTCTAGGTGGAAACTTAAAGAATCTTCTAGAAACTGCTCATATGACACTTGCCACTCTGAATTCGCCCAGGGATGAGTAAGATATCATGAAATCTCCAAGTGGAACCAAGAACTATCAGTGAAATGACACTAATCAAGACCCCAGAAGCTAACTCACCCCCCTGCAAATATCTATATATGGATCCCTCATCCTAGAGATCTAAAGGCTGGAATTTCGTATTTTTTAAGGAAGTGTTGTTGGTTTCTTTGTGCAGCGTTGTATTGTTGGGTGATCTAGATTTTTATGAGGTGAAGAGGGCTTTCATGCTGGGAGGATGGCGCTGGATCAAATAGCTGGGTTGTAATCCTTTCTTCTACTACTTCTATCAATAAATCTATTTGCGTTTTCCTCCATATACTTGTATATTTCTGAATCTTGTATTTGTGTATGCATTTTTATGGTTAATGTACATATGATTCTACATTGTTTATGGTTATAGATCTCTATTCTTTGATGGTATTTTGTTGCTTTGACTCTACAGGTGTTCTGTGAAGCGGGGCAAGTGAGAAAGGAGTGGCGAAGCTCTATCAAAGGAGAGAGGAAACAAGCAAGGAGCCAAGCGAAATACTAAGGTTGGTGCTCTCTACTTCTCTCTCATCTATCTCTCATAAAGGAAAACACAAGTTACTTTGAATTGTTTGTTTCTAAGATAGCTACCCATCTTAGTGGGACTAGCAAATCTGAATAGACACTAGTTTTCCCATAAACAAAATGGCGACCATATTGGGGAGTGAATATTTTGTTTGTTTGTTATTGTTGTTTGCTTTATAAACTACAGACGGAAACTGAAGTTAAGCCAACTAGCCTTCGAACTGATTTTACTATGCAACTGCAAAGTAGATCAACACTGCTTCAGTCAATCTCTAGGTTGGTTTATGAACTGAACATCTACTTGCAAACATCCTAAGTGCCCTGGTGGTAGCTCAATAACCTCATTAGATTATACCTCTATACTTTGTGTTTACTGCCTATCATAAGCTCAGCCTAAATCCCTGAACTTAGTTGCAAACTATGGGTGAAAACCAAGCTCAGTCTCATCCTTGGACCATCGCACTATCTCTCTTTGGCAATTTGGATGCATCGCACCTCCTCTGTGTTGCAGGTGAGATGCATCCATGTTCCCCTTAAGGACAAGTGTGATGATTGAATGAGACTATTTCTCTCTCCATATTTTTGTTTTTTCTTCATTGTTTTCAGCTCTATTTAGTAGTTTTGCAGCCTATGATCAGTATATCACTATTAAATCCTTCTTCCTTCACATTATTCAACCTCCATTGATAAGGAATTGTGAATGTTTTTTATTTATTTTTCATCATTTACAGTCCTCCTTTGCAAAAAGTATCTTAATCAAACTATTGTCTTTTGATTCAAAAGTGTCGCAACTGTCGTTTTCAGTCAAGAAAAAGAGTGTTGTAAAGTCTTCCTCTTTTATATAGTCGATTGTACCTTTGCCATTGTATTTGATTTGAATTTTCAACTCTTTGAAGTGTCAAAAGTAGTTTTCCATTCGAAATTGAAAGTGTCATCTTAGTCTTCCTTTCATTTTTGAAAAGAAATTGCTAAAGTGTCGCTTTGAAGAAAAGTAGTTCAGATCCGTACTTAGTTTTCTTTTTTCCATTCCCACATTAAGGAAACGGAAAAACAAATACATTCATGTGCATTTTCATTTAGACTGCATGCGGAAATTGATTTAGGAAAAGTGCATTTAGTGTGTGCTCTCTGCTCTATGTTGAAAGAATCGTACTCTTCTTTCCTTAGTAGCTAGGATTTTCATTGCTAAAAGAAAATAAATGATTGTTTATCATTTAGATTGCATATTTAGGAATTTTACGTCTACATCACGCGGTGAACCTTGAAAGGAAAACTTCTTAAGAAAGATCAAATATAAAATAAACCTCAATGAACATAAAAATGCTTTGGAACCTAACGCACAACATCTAGAAGTCTAGGCCAGAGATGAGTTCCGATGTCATAAAGCCTAGTAACTATCGTTTTCATCGTAGGTTGGGTGATTCCTCCTCTTTGATACGACAAGTGCCAGTATAGACTTGTCCTCCCATGTACCATCGAGTATATATTGGGAGACCACAATAGGCTGATATCCTTTATCCTTAGGAAGTCGTTTCTGTCACCCTATCGATCGTAATGGACTGAACACAGCATTCGGGAAGATTGACTAGCATATGTAAAGTCCTTGGTAATTTCTCTATAATTTACTACCGAGGTGTATATTGCAGTTTTGCGATTGGTTTGGTAATCTCTCTGTCTAGACTTCCAGAGTAGTCACTTTCGTTCCTTTTTTACTCCTTAAAAGAAAAGGTCCATCTGAGCACTTGTCACTTTAGGCTCATTAAAAATCGAAGGCAGCTAGATTCATCTTTATCTTTTTCTCGACTCTTAAAAATTGAAAAAGCAAGTTGTGTCAAAGCGTCATAAAATTCATTTAATTTGGAATAACATTTTCCCCTTTTAATTTTGAGTTGATCAAGTAATCCACACTCGTGGAAGAAATTCAATCAAAACCCCTTCATTCGTGGAGACTAAGTCAACTGTCTTTGACTCCCGAAACAAAACCATTCCAGGCCAAGCGATCTCATTTAACTGGGTTGAAATCTCCTGATTTATTTGAAACTTGTGTTTCAACATCATCATAGACTCCAGTTACTCCAATTATTTATGGTACCCTGGCCTCTACAAAAGAAGTTCCACAATTACAATAGGACATTAGAACTGATCCTAGTGTAATGGTAAACACTTCTATTCCTAAACCAACTCCATCTAGGGCTGACTCAGAAGGTGTCACTCCTCCAACGTCTGTCGCTGTAGAGTCTATACCTTCTTCAGCACCAGAAATATTTTACGGACCTAACGGTCTGCCTCTTCCACCTACACTAATTGCTATAGAAGAGATTGTGGAGGATCTTCCATCTAGTACCCCATTGCATTTTGGAACTAGGCTCCATCTATATCCTTCTACCACAGAAGTTAGTTCTTTTGATCACGCTTCATCGCAAGTTCTTGTCGAATCGCTAGGAAATATTTTGGATTGGCTCAATATGTCTGAACAACCATCGACATCTAGGACTGTGTCATCTGATACAGCAACAACAGAACCTCCTGCCACTACTCCGAAAATGTTTGTTGGTATACCATCTGTCCCAACTAGTTCTCAAACACTAGATGGAGTCCACCCAAGGATTGTTTCGATAGCATGGACTGTTCCTATTTGTTCATCCAGAATCTTATCTAGAATTTCTTATGTTGAGACTCAGCAAATTGATCCTTCACATCAGTATCAATTTCGACAGTCCAGTCTCCAAAGACAATTTACCTTTTGAACACTAGATTGCCACCATATGGGGGGCAGTATGCCTTTTCATTGTTGCCTTCGAAAGAACAACCATATGAGAGTTCACAACAAAATTCGGGTCAAGCTAGAATTGTATCCAGTGGTTGGATACCAATACTACCTCAACAGCCAAGAGTTGTATATTCAATGCAACCAAATCAACCTGTGTCAAACATTCCCACTACACTGGCTATTGTGACGGTGTCGCAGGTATAAGCGCTGCCTATTTTATGTCAACCTCAAGTCTCTCAGGTCGTAATACAACAGCCTCTTGTCTCCACGACTCAATCATAACTGCAGAATAATACCTCCTTAACTAAAGCAACTCAGGCTCAAACGAGTACTATAACCCCTCATCTTGGTCAAACATCCAGTATTGGACAACAACAAATGGTCCAACAACCATGGTTGGTGCAATATCAACAACCGCAATTCCAACAAGCTTACTGAGGACTTGAGCAACAAAGCCTTGCGGGTAATGGGAAGCTGTCTATTCAAAACGGTTACCAACAATCATATTATAATGGTTATGCCCATCAACCTTATCAAAGTTATCAACATCAAATACATTATGCTGGTATGCAAAGACCCACTACTCAGGCGATCCCATCTTATCTTGGGTATGCTTTGCCAAACTTGAATCAACAGTTGCCTTTCGTAGCAACTTTAGAATTACCATATCTGAATCAGCTAACAAATGATCCAATTGCTTACGCCCCATGGTGGCCAGTGATTCCTCATAAACTTCTGTCAAATATTCGTAAATTCAATGGAAATCTGGGTGAAGATCTATCGAATCATGTAAATACTTTTCATTTGTGGTGTTCGTCCAACACCCTCAATGATGATTCAATAAGGCTTCACCTTTTTCAGTGAATGCTAACTAGTCCGGCAGTGAAATGGTACATCGAATTGCCTAGAGCTTCATTCGATCACTTCAGCACCCTTGCCACCACCTTTTTAACCCATTTTCAGCTACCCATAAGGTACGAAATAGGAACAGAGCTCCTTACTAATTTTAAACAGACAACCGCCACTCACATATCTGATCATATTCATGAGTGGCAACGTCATCGTTGAATGGTAAAGACATATGTTCTTGATCAACTTCTAGCTGAATGGTTTATTAAGTCATTGTTACCTTCTATTACAGAAGATGTGGCCAAAGGAGGAGTTGTCACTGAAGAGCAAGTCATTGCTCGTGCACAATATCTAGACTTGATCTATACTCAGTCTGGCACACTCTATGACAAAATTCCTGATGCTCCTAGACCATAATTTTCCATTCCTCCCCCTCCTAAATCAAACAGCGACTCTCATGCCAGCGACGGCGTGATTGGTACCTCAAATATGCAAACTGCAAAGGCCCCATCTGGTAAATCCCTTACAGTTTCTAGTAAAAAAGCAAATGACAAACTTCCTGCCTCGGAGGTTAATGTTGTGTCATCCGACAAAGACAAAGAACTGAAGCAACTAGGGGGCAAGAAGAAAGGGAAAAACAAAAAGAAGAAACAAGAATATTCGACTCCTGAAAAATCTTCTGAAAACTCTATTGGGTGAAAGAAACCTAGTCAGCCATGTCTCATATGTGATGGAGACCATTCGACGAAATAATGTCCACATAAAGCTAAGATTAAGAAGTTCTTTAAGAGTTCAAATACCTCAGCGGTGTTGATTGATCCGTTTCCAAACCCAAAAACCAATCTAGTTGCCATCGATAATGCTTCCCCATCCCAAGTGCTTATGTTGTCCATTTCAAAACAGCAAAATGATGCTTTTATATCAACAAGGAATAAAGATTATGGGAATAATCCACAGATGCCGAACAACAAGGCTGCAGATCAACCTAGTAGTTCGACAACAACTTCGACCGAAGTTGTGCCACCCATCATTCCTGAGCTAACAATAAAGACACCAAAGGGAGTAGTACACAAATCGACATTTAATCCTCATGCTCAAGCAGCACAGAATTATAATATAGTAGAGGATCTGGCCCATTCACTGTCCGCTATGTCGACACTTGAAGTACTACAAAATTTCCCCTCCCAAAAGCAAGCTCTATTATCAGCAATAGGTGTGATTGACCTAGCGGATTCCAATCTTGTGGCCTTTAATCATAAAGGATACGAACCTCAATTCCCAGCTCAACTCACTTTCCTCATAAAGATAAAAACCCTCAACAAAATTGTTCATCAAACAATCATTGATGAGGGGGAATCTACCTGCATTATGTCAATGAGTTGCTGGAAAACTTTAGGTTCACCACTCTTGTCAAGATCATCAACAACATTAAAAGCATTCGATGGACGAACATACACCCCGTACGGGATTTTAAGTAACTTGCAAGTTGAACTGGGGGGAAAGATAGTAGAAATTGACATCGAAGTTATCGATGGAAACCTTGATTACAATATCCTACTAGGAAGGCCCTGGATTTATGCTATGGCTGCTGTTGTGTCAACATATTTTAGAAAGATTGCATTTCCCTTTCAAGGAGGAATTACAATCGTTGACCAACAAACCTTTCTCCCCAACAGTTCACAAGTTACAAGAAGCATTCCAATGATCCATTGAAGCTCTCAACTGCTTCAAAATATCAAAGTAGGCCTCCTAAAAGACCCTGCCTTAATGGGTAATTTTTCCCTACCACTTCCGAGTAATCTGGCAGACGTGGCCACGGTGGAAACCTGCCATATGGTATCTTCTATATCTACAAAGATTCAGAAGATTTCTGAAAATTTTGTTAACATGGATCATCCCCAGGTATTGCCTCCAAGCCCAATAGAAATTTTGTAGCAATCAATTTTCTTAGCCTGGGCGGCAAACCCAAATCAACGCTCATCGAGTGTTTGGATAAATAGGTCTAAGGAATATGGCACCTCTTCAGATCCTTGGTCACATGTAAATTCTACAGATGAAGGAATCATTCAGTCAATGATGATAGGAGAGGCACCATGGGAAGATTACCACCATCGTTCCCATCTTCAAGATTACAACGAAGATTACTCCACCGACATTAACCATCCTACAGTTTTTTATTTTCTATCAAATATTGTAAATACGGTGGATTTTGAGCGAAATCTGTCCAATATTGAAGAAACTATGGCCATAAATATCTCGAACAATCCTAATGTTGTAGAGAATATTCATTTAAGAAAAACTTGCTCTTCTTCAGATATGGAAATATATTATGCTCTCTTTCGCGAATTCAGAGATGTATTTGCATGGTCATATGAAGAAATGCCAGGCATTGACTCGAACATAGTTGAACACAAAATCAAGATGTATCCAGATGTCAAACTGGTATGACAACGGCTTTGGAAAGTACACCCAAAGAAAGTCACTTCTATCAAGGCAGAAGTTGAAAAACTTTTACATGTTGGTTTCATTTACCTGGTTCCTCTAACTGATTGGGTATCGAATATTGTTCCTGTGATGAAAAAGCAAGAAACGATTAGAGTGTGCGTTGATTACAGGGATGTAAATCAAGCTTTTCCAAAGGACAACTACCCTACACCCTTGATCAACCAAATAATTGATGAATGCCCCAGATGTGAAATCTTTTCATTCATGGATGGATTTTCCAAGTATAATCAAATAAATATCCACCCACAGGACCAGTCGAAGACTGCATTTATATGTTCGTGGGGCATGTTCACGTACTGCAAACTACCTTTTAGTTTAAAGAACACATGGGCAACATTTCAGAGTGCTATGAACTATGCCTTCCACGACATCAAGAACATCGTTCAACCGTATCTCGACGATCTACCAGCTCATTCATGAAAGCAGACTAATCATCTACAGCATTTGAGAGCTATATTTCTACGTTGCCAACACTACAAGATACGACTCAATCTGCACAAGTGTGTGTTTTGTGTCGGTTTTGGTCATTTACTTGGTTTCATAGTTTCTAAGGATGGGATTCAACTCGACCCATGTAAGGTTCAGGTAATCATCGATATACCTCCACCTTCAAATTTTCTTCAGATTCAGAAACTCCAAGGGAAAGCAAACTTTCTGAGGAGGTTCATTCCAAATTATGCTAAACTTGCTAAAGGTTGTATGTGTCTTTTGAAAAAAGAAGTACTCTTCAACTGGGATCAAGTTGTGCAAGCTTCCTTTGATGCTCTAAAGGAATCCCTAATAAAAGCATCATTAGTGTATGCTCCTGACTATCAAAAAGACTTTAACCTGTATCTAGCTGCAGCAGATACGACCATTGCAATGGTTTTAGTTCAAGAAGACAATGGAATCGAACATCCTGTCTATTATTTAAGTTGAAACTTAAATGATACAGAAAGAAAGTACTCCTATGTTGAAAAGCTGGCTCTTGTAGCTGTTCGAGCAGTACAGAGATTTCGACATTATATCCTCTTTCGCAAAACTACCATTTTGTCAGATTGCAACCCTATGACTTACATACTGTCATGTCAGCTACTAGGGGGAAAATATTCAAAATGGATAGCCCTTTTGCAAGAATTTGATCTGGAATTCGTAAAATCCAAATCAAATAAATCTCTAGTTTTCGCGGAGTTACTATGCGACTTCCCATCGTCGTCCAACAATTCAACATCCAAAGCATCAATCGTGGATGAATCTTTGTTTCTGATATCGTCGAGCGATCCGTGGTATGGAGATATAATAAGCTATCTCCAAACCCAAACATACAGGCCTAATACCTCTCGCTCCGAACAACGACGTACTCAATACCAAGCAAAAGACTACATGATCGTTAGTGATACACTTTACCGTCACAGTATCGATACATTTCTGCGAAGGTACCTCACGCATGAGGAGGCCGAAAAAGTCTTGAATGATTGCCATTCAAGCGCGTGTGGGGGGCATCAATCTAGTTACACTACGGTGCAAAAGATCTTATGAGCAGGTTACTTCTGGCCTACTATGTTTAAAGATTGCATAATCGCAGTTAGAAGTTTCCATGCTTGTCAAATCTTCGACTACAAAACCAGGATACCACCCGCACCTTTGCATCCAGTAGTTGTTGTTGGGCCATTTTCCAAATGGGGGATATATTTCATGACATGTAACCCCACCTCGGCCAGGGGGCATGGGTATATCATAGTCGCAGTTGACTATTTTACAAAATGGGCCGAGGCAATGCCTACATTAAACAACGGTGGTGAAACGGCTGCTCTTTTCTTTTTCAATCATGTAGTCTCTAGATTTGGTGTTCCACATGCTAATCACAGATCATGGATCATGGATCACATTCCCACAATCACATGATGGTTGAATTGGCTGCCAAATTAGGACTATCCCACGACAGTTCTCCCCCGTATTCTCCGCAAGCTAATGGACAAGTTGAGGCCATCAACAAAGTCCTGAAGCGCATGCTACAAAGGATGATTGGAGTCCACAAACGAATTTGGCACCTAATCCTGTACTCGGCCTTGTGGGCATATAGGACATCAGTGAGAAATGCAACCGGATTTACATCCTTTCAGCTGGTGTATGGCTTGGAAGCGGTCTTACCGGTTTAGTGTGAAATTTCATCTCTCAAGCTTGTAGTCGACCTTCTCCCCAGAACTTCAAAGGAAGAGGCTCATTTCTTGGAACTAATCCAATTAGATGAAACCCATCGTGATGCCACCTTGGCTAACGAAGCTCATAAGAAACAAGTCAAGGTGAAATTTGACAAGAATGTCAAACCCCGCGTCTTCTCAAAAGGTGACCTGGTCTTACTTTACAATCAGGAATCCAATAAATTAGGAGCAGGTAAGTTCAAACCATTGTGGATGGGCTCCTACCTTCTTAAGTGAGTATTAGCAAAAGGAGCCTACGATCTAGTAGATTACGATGGGATTCCATTATCGCAACCCCGAAACGGGTTGTACCTTAAGCATTACTACGCTTGATCGAGCGTAGTAATCTCTTTATATGCTTTTGTTATGTTTTTGTTTTCGTCAAGAGTGATCATTTTGGTTAGGTAATACACTTTTTCATTTGTTGCAGATGTCAGACCTACTGGAATCATTTGTTGGATACGCCGATAGAGCTAGTCATAGTACGCATAACCTATCTTCTACAGCCTGGGCCATTTTTTATCCAAGCGACGAGTTAGTGAGTTTCAGAGGGTTATGTATTGGTCGGTCAATGAAAAACATCGTTGAGTACAACGTGTTGATAGAGCTTCCCTCGGATGCCATCGCACATGGCATACACCGACTTGTTATCAAGCTAGACTCACAACTCGTCATCCTATAGCTTACTGGAATCTATTCTATTTGGAATCTAGCTATCTATCGTATGTTCCTAAGGGTCAAGATTTTGGAAAGGCAGTTTGATTCTATTCAATATCAACACATTTCCAAAAACTTAAACACATTAACTGATTCATTAGCAAATTATGTGTTAGATAGACATTTGTAGCATTTATAAAGGAAAAAGCATTTCAATCAACATTTGCATCAAGATCATATAACTTAACCAAAATAAAACTCTGAAAATCAAAAATATATATAATTGTTTATAGTTTTTTACAAGATGTTCTATGTCTAGGACAAAATCGGTCGTACGACCCAAAAAACTCAAAAATGCAGGAAAGCACCCTAGACTAATGGTGCTGGTGATAACAAGTCACCGCATGTGCGATCATACATAAGGGCCTAGTCCATCGACTCGGCACACCAGTGGTATGGCACTGTAATCTCAGAGGTAACTCGTCGATCCTCACATCTTGAATATCAAGGGTGAGACCCTTGATCTAATCCTGCAATACTGCAAGGGTATCTGCTATGTCCAGATCGCGAAGGATAGCCCTCCCTGCAACCTCTCCTGCTGAAATGGTAGCTGCTACCCTCAAGTGCGTTGCTAGTTGCACTGGTCCAATATCTGCACAAATATATGGGTTTGATTAGTCTTGGTAACATTTAAAAAACACAAGAACATTATAAAAGCAATAAACAAAGATATGGTTAGATCTTTTTACCTATAACACCCCATTGCTCGCCAGCCGGCAGCACCAAATCTGAGTCACCCCGGAAATCCATCCCAACATAGGGATACTCGGAAAAGACCATATGTTGATGGTTGAACCACTCAAAGAAGGCATCAGAGAATGAAATATGTGACTGACCAGCATGTCTGTCCATAAGATCAACCCATCTCTGCATCTGTGGTTCCCTCGGTGCTGGCAGTCCGAGTGAAATGTATTGTGGCTACATTAGTGGGATCCTCTCCAAGGCGAAAGCAGTCAGAATAGAACCATAACCAAAGTTCTTGGATCTTCCATTCTTCACCTTGGAAAATTGTTCTTTTATAACTGGAAGTACTCCATCACACCAGTTGAATACCTTTGGTTCAAGGCATACTACATATAGGACCTATTGGCCAAGCGAAGAGCCGCGCTACTAGCCAATCTAGCAAAGGTGAATAAAATAGTCCTCAAGGACCAGTCAATGACATCTCGAATACTGATCTTTCTATCCCAGCTCGGCTGAGATCCATCTTTATAGAACCAGCAAATATAATCCCTCACGGATTCACCCCCACGGGCGGATCCTGATAATGAGAGAGGGGCACCACGCCTCGATAAGTCGGTCAAGAAGTATATATCCTCAACTGTCAAAGGGATGGATTTACCTCTAATCTAGAACACTTGGTTGGTAGGATCCCATGCATCGAGAAGATATTGCAACAAATTAATTTGTTGCCTCATGCTGGATATGTGGAAGAATTTGAGCAAGCCACAGTTTCGTAATGCAGTAACCGTACCCGGATCATGTAAAGAAATCATATCCTCTTCTTCATGCTCGCTTTCACACCATGTAATGACCATCTTGATCTAATAAATATCTGAAAAACAAACAAGAGAGCAATTAGGATCCTGATTTGGGCAAAATATCCATGAAGAAATAGTGTATAAACTTTCCTCCCTGCGCCCATCGCACCCTAGCTGTATACAAGGTGGGATGCATACTGACTGGCCAATGGCCAGCTCAGTATGCATCGCACCTTTCGATATATACTAGGTGTGATGGGGAGAGAATGAATTGTTCAAAACCTTGAGGCCCAGAAAAACAGGAAAAGTTGCTCAAAATCAGAAAAGGAAAGAATGCAATTGAAGAGCTCAGGGTTAGCTCCTACCTGGTCTAGACGGCGTTGAAAATAGTCCACCAAATCTCCCGAAATCAGCTGATGAAAATCAAGGGAGAAAACACCTCCAGAGCTCCAACAATCCCAAATTTGAATGAAATGGTAAAAATGAGAGGTAAAACTACTTTTATGCTACTATTCACGTAATTCAAGTAAGATGTTTGTTTTTAACTCATTTTTCAAGCATGTATTTACATTTCTAATCAATTTGATCGAGCAATTGAACAGGTAGTACGACCGTCAAAAAAACATAGTTTTAATGGTGAATTGAACGTCTCTCATTATTATAACGAGCAATGTTTCCGCAAAGTTCAAGCTCATTTAAAAAAAAACCTAGCACTAAGCATAGTTTCCAAAGATTCAAGATCATTAAAAAATGAATCCACCCATGGTAAATAACCTTTCTGATGGCATTACTATCAGCCTTTTGAGCCTTGGTCGTGTTCTTACCGTCACCTCCACTCTTTTAGCCGATCATATGCCTCCACTTGATTATTTACCCTTTTTAGGAACAGCTACAACGAGTGATTCTATTAGCTACCTCCTTTACACTATCGTGCTTGAAAAGTTCCAAACTTACCTGGAACCAGTTGCTACCCTGAAACATCACTCATTCCTCAAAAACGAGTCTCTTTTAAGCTCTTTTTAGACTCATAATATATGAAAAGATTGTCGAGCTACTAGCCCTTCCAGCTCGTTAAAGTAAAGGGAAGCGCCATCCCTCCTCTATATGTTAATCTTTTTGGACTTGAGGGATCATTACACAAAAAGATCAAGCACTTGCCTTGTTCGGCTCACTAAAACTATTGAAAAGTCATCCCTTTCATATTATTTTATACTTTTTCGGACTTAAGGGATTATACTACGAAAAAGGACTACTAGAGTTTCCTTTCCATCTCTTTTTAGAATCTCTAAATATGAAAAGGACCGAATTATCTTTTTCATTAAACTCGTTAAAACAATAGCAACAAACTTGTCCATATGGGCAAGAGCAATTTTCACTATCGCTAGGCTCGCTAAAACATAGCGATAGGTTTTCCCGAAGGGCAAATTATAGAACAAGCATATGTTATCCTCCTCAAGCTTGACGAAAATAAAGAGGTACTGGTCAACAATGACTGGGAAAAAAGGGAAGAAAACTTGAAGATCTTCATTAGTAGCAGGTCGCTCTTGAACATGACACTTTCACTCCATCGCCATGATTGAGTCAAGTTGGGTTATTCCGTTCACTGGTCATATCACCATTGGTCCTCTATACCATCCATTTTTGGGGTTAACACTACCAATCCATTTCAGTGTTGCCGATATGTTCAAGAGAAGTCACTCAGAGAATTCACCAACCCAGCTAACGCCTCATCCACTTCAATACCTTCACACTCCATTATTTCATGACTGCCACCCTGAACCTTGTATCATAAGATCGTTTTCACCTCCACAAAATCATTTGCTCCGTTCCATGTCGTAGATGTGGGATTCATTAAGGCCCTCCTACGACGGGTCACTTCTTTTCGACATCAGCTCATTATCCAAGAAGTTGACTTAGGAACAACCCTTTCATTACTTTGAAGCTTGCATGCCTCAATGGTAAGTTTCTCACTTTTGGCGACAGGTTTACATCAATGGCCTTTGACCAAAAGATTTTGCATGGTGTTCGACATCGAGTCATGTATTCACACCATGTGAATTGTACTGCAGTAACTTGAGGGTCATTATCATTATCAGTGATTCCTCTCGCGCCTGTTAATAGCTTACATCATTGGCTGGTAATCAGGCGATGTCTTTCCATGTTCGACTTTAGAACATCTTTTCACATGGATCGACTTGTACATTAGGAAAAGATTGAATGAGTTTGAAGACCTTGGATCTAGTTTCATCCATCTGGGCTGTGATATATTCAAAAAAATAAAGACATCAAATGTACTCCATAGCTGCACAAATAATCATCCAAGCTAAGGGATGATGGCTCTACCAGAATCATCATTCTACCACACAGACGATTGTCTATCCTATGTACATGAAAATGAATTTATAAAGCTAAGCATGGGAATGCTCGCCTCAGCTAGATCATGAAAATATTATGAAGATAATGTATTGTATTGTATCTTATTATAGGTCATGTTCCAAATCGAAAAACCTCGGATCCTCATGATAAAGCATTTCACCCGCCATCAGAAGATTTATGACCTCATGCTTTAGGGGGCAACTATTATAGACATATTTGGGCACTGGAACCCAAATCACATATGTCGATAAGTCAAGGGCTCTCAAACCCCTAAAAGTGTTGTTTCAAACCCTAAAGGATCAAGGTCAACTGATTACATCATTCCCAGAAGTTCTCCCTGAAAAACTGCTCATAACTGGTCAAAACTAGACCATACAGACTGCTCCATGCTGAGGGTGTGATGCATCTCACCTGTTACACACAAGGGGTGCGATGCATACTGAAAAACCCTTTTGTAGGGTGCAATGAGCGAGAGCAGACAAATGGTAAGGGTAGTTTGCTAGGTGGAAACTTAGAGAATCTTCTATAAACTGCTCACATGACACTTGCCTCACTGAATTCTCCCAGGGATGAGTAAGAGATCATGAAATCTCGAAGTGGAACGAAGAACTATCAGCGAAATGACACTAATCAAAATCCCAGAAGCTGACTCACCCCCCTGCAAATATCTATATATGGATCCCTCATCCTAGAGATCTAGAGGCTGGAATTTTGTATTTTGTAAGGAAGTGTTGTTGGTTTCTCTGTGAAGCATTGTATTGTTGGGTGATCTAGCTTTTTATGAGGTGAAGAGGGCTTTCGTGCTAGGAGGATGGTGCTAGATCAGACAGTTGTGTTGTAATCCTCTCTTCTACTACTTCTATCAATAAAGCTATTTGATTTTTCCTCTATATACTTGTATATTTCTGAATCTTGTATTTGTCTATGCATTTGTATGGTTAATGTACATTTGATTCTACATTGTTTATGGTTATAGATCTATATGGTTTGATGGTATTTTGTTGCTTTGACTCTACAGGTGTTCTTTGAAGCAGGGCAAGTGAGAAAGGAGTGGCGAAGCTCTATCAAAGGAGAGAGGAAACAAGCAAGGAGCCAAGCAAAAGACTAAGGTTGGTGCTCTCTACTTCTCTCTCATCTATCTCTCATAAAGGAAAACACAAGTTACTTTGAATTGTTTGTTTCTAAGATAGCTACCCATCTTAGTGGGAGTAGCAGATTTGAATAGACACTAGTTTTCCCAGAAACAAGAGCTAGCAGATCCAGCAGAGCAGAGCTGAGCCAACAGAGCTGAGCAAAGCTAGCAGAACCAGCAAAGCTGAACAAAGCTAGCAGAACCAGTAGAGCTGAACAAAGCTAGCAGAACCAGCAAAGCTGAACAAAGCTAGCAGAGCCAGTAGAGCTGAACAAAGCTAGCAGAACCAGCAAAGCTGAGCAGAACAGAGCAAAGCTAGCAGAGCTGGGCAGAGCAGTGCAGGGCACTGATGGCAGAGATAGTATAGTCAAACTTATGGATCAACAGATGGAGTTCTCCCTAGTTGAGAGGGTGTTAAATTGGAAACTAGGGCCAAACTCCATGTGGGTCAGCTTATTTATGGTAGCTGATATTTTTATTGGATCCCTCTCATCGAGAGGTGTAGGATTGATCTAAAGATCATCCGATTCTGATAAGTATTTATGGAGATATGAATTTATTTTGACACTGTAATTATTATCAAGCCGACCTATGACTTATGTAGGCTCAAGAAGCCCAAACGCCATGTCTATTCATCCTATACATTTTTGGTATAAATAGAAGAGGATTAAATGTTATTTTGAGACACATTCTTCATGTGAACTCCTCCTCTCCACTTCTTGGGTTTCTGGAGAAGGAGAAGACACTAAAAGAATACGTTAGATGCCCTAGCTACAGATGTTCTAAACACAGTCAAGAGTCGCTAAAATAGAGGGAGCCGCAGCCATAATCTCGTAGACATTGAAGACATCCACACAATTCCTATACAGGCAATATCTACACATAGTATGATAACTCCACGTTGTCCATATGCTATCTGTGCATAGTATGGTAACTCCACGCTATCCATATGTTGTAATGAAATTAATATGTGCGCACAGTATGGTAACTCCACCCTATTCATATGTTGTAATGAAAACAATATATGCGCACAGTATGGTAACTCCACATTGTTCATATGCTGTAATGAAAACAATATCTGCGCACAGTATGATAACTCCATGTTGTTCATATGTTGTAATGAAAAAAATATCTATGCATAGTATGGTATACACAGTTAATGAAGTTGCAACGCATATGAGAAGTATAGATACGTTGTAAATGATATCTATACATATTCGATGCAGCTGTTGAGACTCTAATACGGTGACAAGAAGGTACATCTATCCACATGGCAGATGATAACCATATCATGCAGGCCCTAGATCTGGCAGCGTATTTTAAGAGATACGTGGACACACATATATATATACGCAAGCATTCTGGCAGTGCAGTGGAGATATATATATATGCATCAACAGAAGACATATCACGCAGGCATCCTAGCAGTGTAGTGGAGACATATATATACGCAGGATCTGGCAGTGTGGTTTAAGGACATGAAGACTCATACATAGTCAATGGTGAACGCAATCATGATATTACACACTCAACATACTTACTTGCACAAAAATGAAATAGTGATGCCCTAATGTGCACAAAACCTATACGGTAAGACCTTATATGCTGGAAACCCTATACTCTACATGCAGTCATGACAATATTAACATGCACAGTCATACGCAGTCCATACTAGGTACGCACAGGTCCATATAAGGTACACACAGTCATATGTTGTAGTAACAGTTATATGTAAACGTTGGACAATCATACGCTACAATCATGGTTATATATACATTAGTCAGGTAGTCAAGGGTGCCACTATCATCAAGCCGCAATGATGAAAAGGTAAATGCAATCATGATATTGGAGGAATACCATAACTATAGCCTAGCTGCTTTGCTAGGTTGCAAGCCATAGCAAGCAGCTAAGGCTGATATGTATATGACCTCCATAATGAAGCAACAAAAGGGTATTATAAGGAGCATGATGAGCTACATGATGGGAAGTAGTATGAGCAGCATGATGCATGATGTATGAGATCATGAGCATCATGGTAAATGTAATCATGTGCATGGGCAGCACAATGATCCATGGAGTATGATGCAGCTCATGGGCAACATGATGTATGGGCAGCTTGATGTATGAGATCATGAGCAACATGATAATGCATGATGCAGCATGATTGTGCTACACGGTCAAGTGCAGCAAATGGATGAGATGCAGCACGATGATAGGTGAAGGAGTCACCTTGGAGAATCAATTGAAGCAGAATGCCTTCAACTGATCTCATCGTTATATGAAATGATATATGCAAGTCTAAGTGTTGACTTCTATTGTAAATGTACTATCTCTCTCTCTCTCTCTCTCTCTCTCTCTCTCTCTCTCTCTCTCTCTCTCTCTCTCTCTCTCTCCCTCCCTCTCTCTCTATTGAACTTTGAAGAACATAAGAGAAGAATTAGTCAAATGTTTCCCCACAAATTGTGGGGTTTGTCCCTGGCTAGCGCCACATCTTGTGTCCTCTTGTCTTGCCTTGTCTTCTACAATTTATATTTATGTTCTATCTGCAGTTTATCTTAATGTTGACGTGATTGCTAACTATGAAAATTTAAATTAAATTGATCTAGCATAGAACATACCAAAAACTTAATAGGGGTTGGTCACTTAGAAGGGTTGGTTGGCTCCTGAAGGTTCTGTAACATGTGTATAAGGTCAGATTGGTCATGTTTTGTCAGTATTACTTCCATAATTGTACATGGGGAGTTGAATCAGATCATAGTAGCCTCTTGTCATATGTTTACCCAAGCGGACTAGTTACTTAGGTAAATGTGGGAGGAGGGGGGTTATAGAGTGGTATCAGAGAGGGTTTCATTCTCTTTGGGTGGTGTCTCATTTCTATTGTCTTTGGGTAATATCTGATACCATAGAGTGGTATCAAAGCATGGTTCAACACTTGGACTTGATGGGCGAAATGCATTGTCGTGCATATGTGTAGATTACATATGTGTTCCTTATGCTTGTGGTCTATATTCTTGTTGCATATGTATGGCATTGGTCATAGTTGCAGTGGTGTCCCCACGTGAAACGATGATGGTGTTGTTTTTGGATGTGGTCATCATGAGTGCATGTCAATTGTGCATTGGCCATGCATGTCAATGTTTATATTTTATTATGCATGCATTTTCATGGTCATGGTTATGCATGTATAGTAGGTAGGAGATGCATAATGATGGTAATTTTTGTGGTCTTGTGTCATCATGATTCCATTGGAATGTTATGATGCTCATTTTTTGGCTACGATAGAGCAGGATATGTAGATCACCAGAGCAAGGTTGCAACAGTGGACCATACGGTAAGATAACCTCATCATACAAGTTTGTATGGTGGGTATGCAAGTATGTTGGCTAATGGTTGTTATAACCATTATGGTGATGTATATGCCTTCCATTGTATTGATATTATGGTTACATACATGAGAGATGTTAGTTAATCAGTGTGATCATATGTACATGTGTCAGTTAGTCATGAAGGATAGTAACTTCTTGTTATATGTATTGTGGTCATATGCATGATGATTATGGTCATTTCATTCAAGATCTTGTTGTTATATGTATCATGCTAATTTGGATTGACCTATGTAGATGGTTACGGTTGTGAACTTTAGGTATGAGTCGACCTATTTGTGATATTGCGTTGTATTAATCTAGACTGACTATGCATATGTGATTGTTATCCATGAATGACAATTGTTTATGAGTTTATGATGTAAACATGTTAGCTAGTTACTATTATGGACATCATGATATTATTTATATTTGAGTTGATGTGTTTGTGAAGTAATATCGTGCTAATCTAGATTTATTGTGCAGTCAAGATAGCCTCCCTTGAGATACATTAAGGTATGAGTTTCCTTATGTCATGTATTTTGTGTTTGAATGTTTGATTATGTCATCCATTTGGTATTTGAGTGTTTGATTATTGCATGGTATGATTATGTGTATATAAGATTACATGAAGGAATGATCTTGTTTTAAGATGGTTGTACTAATACATATGTGTTGAGATAGTTGATATGTACTTCAGTGTAAGTAGGTGATATTTGTAACATTATGTATTATGAATGATGAATGTGAGTTGATTGTTGATTATGACATGCTTTTTAGACTTAGTAAAGGATGATTTCAAATTAATATACATGATGTCTTCATCTTTGGAACATGTGACATGTGTAAGCAGTTGCAGGGAAACATGCTTGGTATTAGCACGACAAGGTAATGTGAATTGGTAATGTTTATATAACTAACAAATGAGTGATCTGAAAATACATAATAAGGCTCAATTGTGGTAAGGTAAAAGACGAAAGAAAGGAACTAGGCAATAATTCCTTTATCTATGTCAACTCCAAACAAATGAGACCTTTGCATGAATACTTGAAGTCTTATTAACGTAGATTTTGTCTAACATTATGTGGATATGTTCTATATTCATGAACATGTATTTTACAGGTACAAAAACTGGCTTCCAATTATAGTTGGATTCATCAAGGAATTCGAGTTCTTAAGAGGTGTACATGTTCAGTTGCAAGGCAGTGTGCTTGGAACAATCAGGTAAGGTAATCGATGTATTGTTCTATTTATTTATACACTAACAATTATGTATTTATGATAGTACGATGTAGGATTTGCATGGAAAAAGAGATTGCCATGAAATCATGAAGAAGGCTGAGGTTTAATTTCCCTTGGAAGCGTTGGGAACCCATGGGGATTAAGTCATGGTGTTTGTTGTTAGTATTGTGCTTTTGGTCTTTTTGATTTGTTTGTTCTTGATTTGCAGTCTTGATTGCATCTAGGGAAAATGCTACTTTGTTTGTGGTGTTGCATTGTTATTGATTTTCATATTTTCCTTTTGTTTGCTTCTTGGTCTTTTTTTTTATGTTTTGGGGTCTTGGGAATTGGTTGGGAAGGAGGAAGTTAATGGAGCTTGGTAAGAGCTGAATGAAACCCAACAAGCGATGTAAGGCCTAGATGAAGCTTGGTTCATGTATAAGGGTATTTGAATGCAAGAGTATGACAACTATTTGGATTGGTGGAGTCCATTGGGGTAAATGAACAATGGCAGGACAATCATGAGAAAGGTAACAGGAAAGGTGAAGTAAATGAATGTGAGGTGTCAGATGCCTTGTCTATGTTGGGAATGGTTGTTCTCAATGTTGTGCATGTTGTGCGCGAAAAAAGGGAGTTATCTTAACCTTGACCTTATGGTATCTAGTAATTATGTTGTGATCATGATTGTGATGATGTCTATATATGTATACATGAATGTATGTATGTATGTCGTGTTTCATAGGGTCATCATGGATCATGATTGTTTTATGCTAATGTTTATATATATTTATGTATGTATGTATCTATTTCATTGTCTGGAAGGGTTTTCAAGGATCATTCTTGTGGAGGAATGATTTCTTATGTAGGTGAATGGAATGAAAGAGTTTCCTAGTCTTATGGGGAATCAAGTGGGAAGAGTAGTATTGACAAATCTACAAGGTCAATATCATGTGGATATGAATTGATATTATATGCTTATACTATGCCTATGTGTATGCATGGACAGGTAATGTTGAGGGATACATCAGTGAAATGAAATTAGTGTGATTGGTAGCATGTTAGAACATATGTAATAGTGAAAAGACAGTGGAAGCAAGGTTTCTTGGTAGAGACAGTGTGGTCTCTAGATGTGTGTTACTAATGTTGTGTATATGTTTTGCATGTTGTATATTAATTGATTGTACCTATGGTGATGTATACGTGTAACATATATAGTATTGTGTACATATGATGTTGTATGCATGTTGTATATATGGTGTTGTGTGTATATTTCATATGCAATGCTATGTACAGAGGTGTTGTGTACACGTTGATATGCGATTTTATGTACATATAGTGTTGTATTCAAGTTTTATGTGCAGCGCTATGTACATAAGTGATGTACGCATGTTGGATATGCGGTGCTATGTACATATGGTTCTTTGTGCATGTTGTATATACAGTGTTGTGTACATATGGCATGGTGTGCATGTTGTACATATGGTGCTATGTACATGTGGTGTTTTTGTACGATTGTATATGTGGTGTTGTGTGCATGTGGTGTCGTGTTCATGTTGTACATGGGGTGTTGTGTGCAGATGGTGTTGTGTACATGTCGTACATGTGGTGTTGTGTACATGTCATGTTATGTACATGTCGTGCAAGTGGTGTTGTATACATATTGTGCAGGTGGTGTTGTGTACAAGTCATACTGTGTATATGTTGTACATGTGATACTATTGTACATGTTGTGTTGTGCACATGTGGTATTGTGTGCGTGTTGTACATGTTATTTTGTGAACATACGGTATTGTGTATGTCCATTGCATAGTCGTGGTATCGTGACATGTGTACTTGTTGTATTGTACTCTGTGTATATATATATTGTGTTTACACTAGGTGTAGGCATATGTATTGTGTTGTGTTGTACACTGGATGTAGGTGTGTGCATTGTGTTGTGTTGTACACTTAGTGTAGGTGTATGTTTTGTGTCGTACACTGGATGCAGGTGTATGTGTTATGTTGTAATCCAGATGTAGGTATATGAGTTGTATGTCAGGTGTAGGTGCATGTATTGTATGGTGTCAAGAAAGCATGGAAATGCACAAACTGAGTATTTGAAACTGACCGCAAGAATTATCAGTGTCAGTGAAAGGAATTGGAACATGCAACAATATGTTGGTAAAGAACTTCAAGAGCAGGGCCATTGTGGGACATTGGTACCCAATAGTGTCCATTAATTTCCATGAGCATGCTATGGACAATATGATGATTTTTAGGTAGGGATATGCTTTGGATTTTGGACTTCTAATGCGAGGAAACCTTGCCAAGGGAGGGGTTTCTTGAGGGATTGTGTAGCAGAGAAGGGGATACCTACAAAACTGGAAAGGTGTGTGACTACATGTAAGGGGGTGATTGGATTTCCCGAGGACTATGTAGTAGAAAAGGGAAGTCTAGGGATGGATTTGTTTTGGTCATTAGCATTTCCAGATGGAATCATATACACATTGGAAGTGTGCCCTAGAACAATGAGTCGGTAATTGTTCACTAAGAGGACAAGTGGTGCTGGATTGTAGAGCTGAACATTGGATGTAGTTTTGACTTTGATAGTGGATTCTGGACTTCCTTAGAAGGAGGTGAATCCTAGTACTACTTTGAGGGTGGAGGTGTGAGCCTCTAGATTCCCTTGTTACGGATGCAGGCATCATATCCTTTTATTTGTTGGTTGAGAAAATGTGCACATGTATATATGTGTATATTATTGTAAATATTGTATAAAGCTAGATTTATAAATCTCCATAGACAGTATGATTATTTGCTAGTTGAAGAAAATGTGCTTGAGTATGTATGTAGTTTTTATTGTAAATACCATAATGAGCTATGTTATAAAGCTCTAGTAGCAGTGGTCATTGTAAATACTGCAGCGAGCCATGTTATAAAGATCCATGGGAAGTATGCTTTGTTTTCAATGATCTTGTTGGTTATAGGTGTCATTGAACATCGAGGACGGTGTTCCCCTAATGGGGAGGGTTCTGTAACAACTCTAGTTAAAAATACATGTAAATATAAACATAAGACCAAGGTCATGGAACACGTATTCCAATATAAATTGTGGGAAAAACATCCTAATGGGTGTTCATTTCGGTTTATTATGGCTAAGGAAATGGAAAAGGATTTGGAAAGGCAAGAGGCATTAATTGACATTTTATTTACCAAAATAATGGAAAATAAGAGAAAAGGAAGGTGAAAGCTCACAATTTGCACGTGAGAAGGAAAATGAAGGAAAAATAATGGAAATTGAAGAAAATAGAGGCCTTAATGATAAAAACTCTTCTGAGGACTAGTTCAGGGCTTTGGTCAGTTCAAGTTTTTGTCAGTTTAGTTTTGGAGCTCTCATTTTCTACTCTCTCACACACACTCTTGGACACTGAGATTTTTCTTGGAGCACTCTTGGAGGAGTATGGCATACATAGGATTTGGAGAAAAAAGGCAAAGGAAGAGTAGTGAAGCGCAAGAGGACATCGAGATAAACAGCTACAACAAGTTTTTCTTGCAGGCACTGAATCGCATGTATGATTTCCTTTCTATTTTTGGCCTGCATGGAACATGCATATGGTTTCTTGGTTATTATATGTCATTGGCATGGAAGATTTCCTATATCGATGGTGGATTTTCATAGCCTTGCCATTCATGAATAGTTATGGTGTTGTGGGTGTCTTTCCTTTTTCTTCCTAGTTGGTTCTCATGTTCCTTATTGTTGTGGGTTGAGTTACTAGTTATTGGAAGCCTTGGTTGGAAAAACACTCTCGAAGCCCTGTAACAACTTGGGTTGATTTACTAGTCCTAGAAGCCTTAATTGGGGAAATTCTATGGAAACCCTTGGTGGGTTGAATTACTAGTCCTGGAACCCCTGGTTGGACAAATGCTCTGAAAGCTTGACAACAATTGTGGGTTGAATTACTAGTCCTGGAAGAACTATTTGGACAAACACTTTGAAAGCTTGACAACAGTTGTGGGTTGAGTTACTAGTCCTGGAAGCCTTGGTTGAAGAAACGCTCTGGAGCCTTGGAAAAATTGGGTAGAGACCAATGTAGTGATGGTTAGTAATGTATGACCATGAGGTGGAATCACTGGTTGAGGGTTGATGTGTTTTGGCCTCCGGAAGCCTTGGTTTCGTTTTTTTGGATGTGTTTTATGAGATCCCACATTCATGCTTGGAATATGGCACAAGGGTGATTGATTGAAAGAAATATTTGGTTCATCCAATCTATGATCAGGAGGTAAATGGAAGTCCCAGACATGGTTGTATTTTGCATACGTTATTAAGAGATTCTTTCCTATTGTATTGTTGGGTAAATATACTTTTTTTAGGTAGTTTTTATGGCTGATATATTCTTGTTATTTATGTTGTTAATATGTTGGTTATGAGCATGTTTTATGAAATACTTGATGTATGGATCCCATACTGTTTTGATTTGCAAATGAATGAAAAATGAATATATGACCTAATAGATAATGACACAACTATTTTGATAAGGCATCAATACTTCTTAACGATTCTCAAATAAGTATGAGAACCCTATGCTTAGGTCTATTGATATGATATGTAGATTGCATATTTTTGACATGTTTGATGAAATGTTTGTCATTGCTAGTAGGGGCCAGATAAAGTCTTTGTTCAAGTATTTGAATTAGTATCATTGCTTCGATGTTCTTTTTCATTTATGGAAGTTTCATGAAGTTATGGGCAGTGCCCTAAGACCTAGCCCTAAAAAAGTGGCAGATAATCTGGGGTTGTAGGCTCAGAACTAGCTGGAAATGTCCCTAGTCATTGGCATGACCTTGCTGTGAGAGAGACTAGAAGATCTCAATCGCATGCATACCCATGTCATAGGAGCGACTGAGGCTCTACATCAGCAAAATGTCAAGTTATCTCAAGGGTTGATCACCTAGAAGGGTTGGTTTACCCCAACATACCAGTTAACTTGGGTAAATTTGTGAGGAGGGTGGTTATAGAATCTTGTATCTTTATTAGGATCTTCCATTCTAACTCAACCTTGTATTAAATGGTGTTTTAACATGTTGACTCAATCAAGTAGAGAAGGGAAAGGAGAAAAAATTTAAATGAGCACATTAACTTTGGTTATCTTTCAAATCCATTAAATAAGGAACCAACCTCTTTTGCTCTCAATAAGTCAGGATCCCTCTTCCACCATTAAAATAAATAAGTTCCTTTGCACATTATATTAGTAAATAAATAAGTGAAGAAGAGAAATGCTTCATGCACCGATAGGTGACATAAGCAACTTCGTTAAGGCATTATTTAGGCTCGCTGGCAGTGAAGCAATGCTTGTGGTTCCTTGAGGTGACTCCACCTAGGTACTAATTAGGCTCGTTGGAAGCAGAGAAACACCAGAGAATGTGCTTAAAATCTTGGTATACTTATTTTCCTTCTCCCTTATTGAAGAAGTTGAGGTGTGACTAGTCTTATGTTGATGTGTCCGAAGCTGAGAAAGGGATAGAAGGAACTATATATTTAACAAGGATAAGTGGAAAAGTCAAGGAAATCCACATGGTGAATCAATACTTCCTGAAATATTGATACCTTGAACTTAAAGATGAAACTTTAGTAGAGAATTAAGAGTTCTACTAGTGTGTCACCAAGTGTTGTCGTTGCAACAAACACCCTCCAAAATTTTTCTTACACTTGAATTTTGGAGCCTACTAAGTATCCTACAATCTTTCTTACTATGGTCACTTCCTGGTCATCTAATGTTTTTTAAAGTATTGAATCCTCTTATAAGTGTAAAAGTCACTTTCATATGCATGCTCAGTTTTTGAAGAATTTACAATATCCCTTCTTTCGATGCGAACTCACATAGACATTGTGAAACTATTAAGGATAAGGCTTGCGCAATTACTGGTGATAGTTACTTCACAATACATAAGCACATTTTACTATAAAAGACATGTTGACAGTTAGTGTGCACTCTCCATTGATAGTCCTCCT
This sequence comes from Pinus taeda, assembly GCA_000404065.3. Classification (NCBI taxonomy): domain Eukaryota; kingdom Viridiplantae; phylum Streptophyta; class Pinopsida; order Pinales; family Pinaceae; genus Pinus; species Pinus taeda. Next base: position 58,605 of record APFE031044830.1, read on the forward strand.
CACTTCGATTGCAATTGTACTTCTATTTCGGTGAGTTTTTCAACTTTCAATTTGGCACAACTTTGTTTCCACAAGTGATGCTATCACATTCACGATTGTCATTTTGGATTATTTTCACTTTAAAAAATGTTGTTTCCATGTTATCTTCACTTTTACATGTGTCATTTTAACTTTATTTAAGTCTTTGCAAGTGTCGTTTGCACTTTTCACTTACTTTGAAAAGTGTCATCTTTTGGCATGGGAAGTGTCCCACATCACAAAAAGAAAATTTATGCTTCATCTGAAGGTGAAAATTTGGTGTCAATGGGTCCTATTTATCATACATACATGTATTATATCCATTCCCAAAGTTTTAGGCACTATCACACTAATGTCATCACTGTGGTCGCAAAGTGTACCCTAAGTGTCGTACTTGGAGGAGAGTATTGTTTTGTTGTCACATTAAGGGGACCATTCTATTTATGAGTGCTAAGTGTTCAATGTTGTGTCATCATTTGTTCTAAGTGTGTTATCATGTTCAAGTCTTACCTTGGTTTCATATATGTTGTACTAATCCCATAGCCAAATCTTTGAAGATTGTTTTCCAAACCAACTTGAGCTCACGTTGTCCTCCTTGAACTGTGCATTTCACAGTGGAAATATGCAAGCATGTAACCTTACCTCTTGGAACTACATAATGCACATTTTTTGCCTCCAAGGACTTCATATTGCACAGGCATAGTGCTCAATCCTAACCTTTTGACCTCCACAACTACGCAATCAAGCCTCCCTATCAGTCTCCCTCTGTGGATTGTGAAATCTCAGTCTACAGTCTTCCTCCCTGACACCTTCAACTATGAAAATGTGCAATATATTGATCTCCCTCTCTCCTGAACTATGCATTGTGCAGTCACAACTCATTGTGACCCTCAACTATGCAACCTTCCTATTGAGGCCTCTAGTGTTGTGCATTGTGCGGTCACAAGCCTCAACACCTCACTCCTAGCTTTTGGACTATGAACTTTGCAATCCATAAGCCTTTCTCTCATTCTAGTACTTAGTTCCAATTCAATCAGTTCTTTTCATGAAGCAAGCTAGACTAGAATTTTTTCAAGCTGATGTTGTCTTGTCATGAGTGATCTCCAGTTACAGGTATTATTCTTAACATGACATGATGACGATTGAATAAAAGGAGAAGGATAATATTTTAGAAGACACTCATGAAGCTGTAAATACAAGTTGATCATTGAACAAGAAGACGAAGGGGCATTAGATTGTGATGCAAGTTGGAAGATCAAGATCATAGTAAAGACTCCATATCATCGCAATTTCATGTGTGTCCATGTGTTTTGCCACATCAATTGTGGATGTAATGATGTAATTATCAAAAGGAAAGGACAAAATGAAATAGTCCAAGAGTCATATGTGGAATATTAAAAATCATATAGTCATATATGGACAAAAGAATATTTAGGAAAAGCTTAAGTCATATAGAAGTCCAAAGGTCACATTAGAAGTCCAAGATTCATGAGGATAACTCAAGAGTCATAGGGAAACCTCATAACTCAAGAAAATGGATTTTGGAAGGCTTAGTCTTTGGAGAGATAGCCTTGGCTTCTATAGCTTAGCATAAGATAGAAGATCATTCTTTGGAGATGCAAGAAGTGACTTAATGTTCCACTATTGGAACTAGTGGCTCACCATCGTAATTGTGTACTTGGATATTTCACCTAATGGTTAGAATTTCAATGAGCCAACACATTTTCATGAATGTATCATGAATGTAGTAAGGTTATTCTTTATATTTTTGCAGTATGTGTTTTGTTCACATGTACTAAGGAAATTGAACTATTTCGGTGGCTTTGGTACTTATCTTGTTGAATGTGTGTTTGTATTTTATTTAATGATCATTGTGTCTATGTGAACTACTTCGCTAGATAACTAACGAATATTTTCATGCTCTCATTTGTCTCTCTTAAGTTAGTACTATTACTTCCTTCTAGAGAATCATTCCTCCCTCTCCCTTCGTGAAAGTGTCCTTTTACACATTTCAATTGCCATTTCAGAATGTCAACTTTCTTGTTGATTTCAAAGGTTATGTGCATACTCTCTTATTTTATTCAATATAGTTGAGGAAAAACTTTAAGTTATGGTGGTTGGGTTGATACTCTGGATGGGGACTCTTACTCCAAACAGTGTGAGGTCTAATTGGGAATTCACATCAGGGAGACCTCATTGGTTGGAAAATTTCCAACACCGTTAACATAGTCCTAAACAATAAATGTCCATTAAAACTTGGCTATATGGATAATATGTTAACCCTACCAGTGTTTTTATCCACTCAGTCTTGAATCCAAGATCAATGAAGCAAGAATAAATTTATCCCACTGACCAAGACCAAAATTCATCATTCCTTTGTTTAAATAAACCACTTCATCCCTATCTATAATCATGAAAAACACATATTTGGCCCAAATTTCACATTGAGAAGGGGGTGGTGAATCAAAGTGAAGACAATTTTACAATTTCACAATCTTAATTAATCATATATTCATTTAATAATGATCTAAAGGAGCTTCACTCAATGAACCTCTGACATATCACGTGTGTTAGTGGGATACTAAACAATACCCTTAATTTTACTACATATTGGAAAATACCTCTAAAATTGACATAATTTAACCCCCTACCAATACGAACCCAATACACCTTCCCAATTTAAAAAATCCTACTTTAACTAGATATTGTAGGCATCCATTTTTTCATTAACATTTTTATACCCCTTTATATTTTTCAGTAACTTTGAGCTCCATTTTTCATACCTACTAACATAAAAATCCTTTACCCCCTTTTATATTCTAAATATATTATGTCATTTTTCCTCAATATATATCCCCCAATATGAATGCACGTAGTATGGTATTTCTCCCCTAGGGAAGCCCCCATGCAGTGATCATAAACATTATCTCATCAGCTATCACAATGCATAATCATATATGTAGCATAACTAGAAACAACACAAGAAGACATCACATCAAAAATGGACACAATTTTTAGTTGGAAACCCAAATGGGAGAAAACCACCAACTCTTCATTTTCTGAGTCTTTAACCCTTGACATTAATTTGCAAGCTCCAACATGTACGAGGAAACTACCCCAAAAATATGCAAGCTTCCACTTATGATAGGCTACAACCTAATTGAGGCACTAATCTCAAATATGCAAGTATATCCTCACTATAAGCTACAACTTGATTGAGGCTCCAATCTCAATAATGAGTCAACTCCAACCTTCTCTATGCTCTAACCTCAAGGATGAGTAGGCTCCAACTTTCTCTACGATCAAACTTGATTGAGGCTCCATATCCTTCCTAGTGGACCTTTATTTCATCTCATTTTCAAAATGGATCTACCATCATAATATATTATTAAATCTACATATTAAGAGACTATCACAAGATGAAAATACCACCACTTCCATAAATATTGCCATTGTACCAATCATTGTCTCTACAACATAACTTGAATCCACTACATTTCCTTGCAACCTATAACCACTACAATTCTACATCAAAATGCCATATCAATCACTCGTGTTGGCTATCATACTAATCCATAGACTCTTCTTCAACCATAAGTTCAATATGGTCATTCAAACCCTTCCTCAGAACCTATTTACTTCATATATCCAAAATACCTGCAATATGCTCATAAAGCTTCAAAATGAATAAAATAGGTTTTGGTCATCAAATGAGAGTCATAATAGAATCAAACCCCTTTAGTTTCATCCATCTCTAAGCCTTGGCCACCCACATTCTCCCAAAATAAAATTTGTATCAATATTGGCTTCAAACACAAAATAACCAAAGCATACTATACAAATAGTTAAATATTTTACATAAGGCCTATTTCTAGGCGCTTTTCAATAGACTACCAAATTCTAGTGCAGGTCACCAGAAGTTGTCAATTGTGCAAAAAAATTGATGTGTGCGTGTGTGTGTGTGTGTGTAATACCAACATGTTCACTGTTGTGGGTCAAAATCTCAACCACCCATACACTATGCCAACGAATTATCAACTCTGATCCCAGTGTGCCTTGGAACATGGTGCAAGACTCATTTACATATACTGGTATTACTACATTAAACAAACCCTGTCGATTCTCCAATCCTCTGTGGATAAAATGCACTCATGCTCATGTGTCGTGACTTGATAATTAGGGGCTATATGACTCCATTTTACTTGGCCCCATCCCCTACGGTTTAGGAATACGAAAGATAGCATTTATGGCCTCTATGGCCTTACTTTCCTCGATACACATATAACATCTAATTAGATTACACAAACATAATGGCTTGGTCAACGTTGAATCTAATATTTGTTTATACAAAAATAGTGGTTGGACTTTGTTGGCATGTTCACTTGAATCCAACCAAAACACCAAAGTAAGACCACAAAACTAATCAGTTACACGAACCATAATTTTGTCCTACGTATCGAATTCACTAAACCATAACAGGAGTATTCGACCCTTGTGATACACTAAACCCATTAAAAATTGTTCACTTGGAACCAAACAAAAGGAACTTGACCAAACAAATCGAACTAAACCACAATCCAATTGATACAGATCAAATTCAATTTCGCATTATATCCTCAAGCCCTCAGTTGCAATCTATTTATAATGTTTGGGTCATGGAAGGGTTGACCACATTTGTTCTTGGGTATCCAAAATTTTAACCAATTGAAATGATCGAGATAATGTTTGCATACAACCAAATCATATGACCTAGACCTTATGGTCTTTAGTTTATACATTGATGATGTCATCATGATGTCAATAATCCACGTGGCATCCTGAGAGGGGGGCCATGCGCCACCCAGTATGATCCTCATTGCTAATCCAAAAATATTATTGGTCACTATCATGTGGAAGCTCGTGGTGGTGCCACATCAACATGGTAATGTTAGCATGGTCTACATTACTATGCAGTAGAAATATGCCACGTTTTGACACTCGATTGGATCTCATGAACTCATTAAACATCATGTAATTTCCCTTTGATCTAGACATTGATGTGTTGGAGACATCACTAATCTATCCACAACTTGCATGCCTCTTATCATTATTAAACAATGTGCATATTTACGTGATCATGATCAATTTTCTTATCTATCCACGATGGATCTTCCCAAAACTTTCCTGCTGTTTAATTCTTTAATAATTTGGGTTTGGACCTATAATTTTGTCTTGCAAATTGACCAAATCTATTGTTAATTTTCAACATGACATAAATTCTCATCTGGGAGGATTTTTTCTAAGTAGGTTATACTGTTGGAAAGGTATCGACACGAAATACACAACCATGCTATTTGTAAGATATTTTGAGCATCATAAGTTCATAAAAAACTTGAATATTGTCATTCACCCATATATTCATGTATTGATATCCTATAAAAGGTTAAGCTATCATATTGCTTCACAAAAATCCCTGATGCTCCTTTGATCATCAAGGATGGTCCTGTGTTGTTGTCCCATGCACCCCTTTGATGTCAATGACATAATTTTTTCATCAATGACAATACTATGTGTGAAAATATCTCCCCTTTTCATAGATGACAACATCCCTAGACATTGATGGTCATTAGATGTCAAAATAAATCAAGAGGTCCCCTTAAATAAGTGATGTGTTGTAATATTTACCTGCTCAAATGTAATTGTTCATTCATCATGACTTGAGAATTATGGGCTACATGGCTTCGTTGTACTTGGCGCCATCCCTCATGGTTTGGGAATATTTCACCTATCTTTCATGGCCATTATGGCCTTCCCTATGTCAATACACATATATAACACAAGAATAGGGATGTCATCCGATTAGATTACACAAACATAGTGGCTTGGCCACTGTGGAATCTAATCTTTGTTTAGACAAAAAAATAGTGGTTGGGCCTCATTGGCACGTTCACTTGAATCCAAAAAAAACAAAAAACAATGAACACAAAACTAATCAATTATACGAACCATAACAATGTGCATACCAAATTCACTAAACCATAACCAGAGTATTTGACCCTTGGGACAAACCAAACCCATTAAAAATTGTTCACTTGGAATCGAAAAAAAAAAAGAACTCGATTCTAAACAACTTGAACTAAACCACATCTGAATTGATACAAATCAATTGGAATTTTCATTATATCCTCAAGCCCTAGTTGTGATTTATTTATAATGTTTGGGCCATGGAAGAGCCGACCACATTTGTTCCTGAGAATCTAAAATTTTAACCAATTAAAATGATCGGGATAATGTTCCCATACAACTGACTCATATGACTAGGACCTTAGGGTGTTTATTTGATCCATTGATCATGTCAATAATCCACATGGCAACCCAAGAGGGGTTACATGTGTCACCTAGAAATGATAACTTCATCAAAAAATTGAATAATGTCACACACACTCATATCTTCATGTAATGATATCCTACAAAAGGTCAAGTTATCATATTGCTCCACAAAAATCCTTAATTCTCCATCATTGAGGATGGTCTTGTTGTTGTTATCGCATGCACCCCTTTGACATCAATGACATCATTTTTTCATCAATGAAAATACTATGTGCAACAATCTCTCTCTTTGTCATTAATAACAACACCCCCATACATTGATGGTCATTGGATGTCAAAACAAAACAAGAGCTCCCCCTATATAAGTGATGTGGTATAATATTTCCCTACTCAAATGTAAGTTCAATACCTACAATATCTCTTTGTTACATTAATCAATGTCTGTAATCTCTCCCCTTTTGACATCTGTGGAAAAAGGTCACGAATATCTATAAAAGTTTTCCATGTTGATGATCCTATATGAGTACCTTTCCTATATGATCCTATGGACCTGTTTGAACCATCCTCCTTATTGGATAACATATAGTGTCCCCCTGATACTATGTTTCTACTCCTTGCTTGTGATTATTCATATTTTCTCCATGAAACCAAACTTTCATTGTTGGTGTACTCCTCCTAATATTATGCTTATGGAACCTATTATATGCTTGCATACTCTTTACATCTAAGATATCACCATCAAAACATAGTCAACATACTTCCTTCATAATTTCTTCTTCAAGTTTTGATTTGACAATTAATGATCTTAAGGAAGCTTTCTTCAAGGAATTAGATCTAAGGAATCATATGTAATCAAGGTCCTCCTCAATCTCTTCTCCATCTTCTAGAACTGATAAAAAATATTTCTCTATTGTACCATCTAGAGTAAAGTCTGCAATCTCGAGCTACGCAGCCTTCAATGTGACATATGCGACATTCAACATCAGGCTTCAATACTTGCAGTTGTGGCTAAGGTATTGTTTTTATTAGGTCCAAATGTCTCCATCTAGGTACTTGATCATATCCTTTATACCTGACTACATCATTAGTCCAACAATTATGTGCTTTATATCCAAACATTGTGCATGAGGTGAAATAGCCAAAGATGTTTTTATGTACCTAGATATGGAAGGAGATCTCAATCTTCTAAATTTTCTTCTTGGAGGATCCATGTTTCCTGTTTGTTCAACCCTTGCATGAGCCATATTTATTTGTTTATTTCCAAATTTTCCATTATTTCTTGTGGATTCTTGGTGATGAACCATGTTCAATGTCTTTCCTTCATCAATTATGTTTGTGGATCCTTTCTCTTCATTTTGATTCCTTGTATTCTTCTCTTTTTCATAATTGATTTGTGAGTTATTAAAGTGAACATACTTGATCTAGTGAGTTACTTTCCTTGGGTCTTCAAGTTAGTTTTTTCTCGATACTATAAAAGTATGATCAATATTCTTGGGATATATTTCATTTGATTGGGTTTGGGGGTCATTGTTTTTGGATGTCTCACATTCTGGATAGCCAAGACCTATCTTGATAATCAGAGACCTAAGCATGTTAATAATATGATTTAGAGATTATGTCCCCTTGTTGAATTTTGAATTAAGTTGCTCCAATTATTTTCTTTAGAGGATAACTTTCTCTTCTAGTCTTTCACATATTTGTTCCTTCTCATTGAGTTGTTTCAACAAAAAATCCTTTATCCTTTTTTATTTCTCTAGTTCAACTTCGAGAGTAATGATAATATCTTCATTTAGACTCTTGTCTTGATTCAATTGACTTTATCTTTTCCCGAAAACCTTTATTTACTTTAATGCATTGTTAAGTTCTCCTTCAAGATCCACTTTTTCTTCAGATTGCTCATCCTCATCTATGAATAATGTTTCATTCATTTCTTCATCCCTTGTGCTTGCATTGATTTCACTCTCGCTTTGTTCGTTTGAGTAAAATTTATTTTTCTTTCCTTTTTATTTATTTTTATACTTGGGTTTGAATCTCAATTCATCATCACTTTATTTCATATTGGAATAAGGACATTTAGATGCATAATGACCAATTATTCCACATTAAAAACATTTGAAAGGAATCTTACCTTTAAACTTTCTAGTTCCTCTTTTGATCTTTCTATCAAACTTGGCTTCTTCTTCATTAGAGTTTGATTCTCCTTAATCCTTCTATCTTTTACCTTCTTTTGCTTCCTTGACTCTATGTTTTATTCCTTGATTCTTCAATCATATGTGGAAAGAGTTCCATGAAGTTGATCTATTGTCATCTTGTGATTTTTTGTTAGTTCCTCAAGGTCGAGATTTTACTATTGAATCTTGATGGGAGTGATCTAATTTTTTTTGAACAACATAACTATCATAAATATCTTCACCAAGACCTGTAATGGAGTTAATTATGTTGTCTACATGAAGGAAATATGAAGCAATGTCCTCATTATCTTCCATCTTCAAACTTTCAAATTTTCCTATAAGAGCTTGTAATTATACTTCTTTAACTTTATTGTCACCTTCATAATAAGTATAAAGTTTATTCCATACCTCATGAACTGACTTGCACTACATTAATTTGATGAATTTTGACTATGCTAAGCCACTTGGGATCACAGAGGCTTCATTGGGGAAGAAATACCATACCACGTGCATTCATTTTGGGGGATATATATTGAGGAAAAAATGACATAATATATTGAGAATATAATAAGGGGTAAAGGGATTTTATATTGGAAGGTACAAAAAATGGAGCTCAAAGTAAATGAAAAAATATAAAGGGGTATAAAAAATGTTAACGAAAAAATGGGTATCTACAATATCTAGTCAAATTTGGGGTTTTTTAATTGGGAAGGTGTATTGGGTTCATATTTGGAGGGGATTAAATAATGTGATTTTAGAGGTATTTTCCATTATGTAGTCAAATTAAGGGTATTGTTTAGTATGCCATGAATGCACATGATATGTCAGAGGTTCATTGAGTGAAGCACCCATGCTTGGCATAGGATGCTTCTATTGTGCATTACGTATGTAAACTACCTTCTCTACTGCATCCTTTAGAATGTTATTCAAAACTTTTATTCATTTTTTACAATTTCCCAAACTTCTACTTCCAAAGAGATGAAATATGTCTCCATCCTTATCTTCCAAAATGCATACTCGGTTCCATCAAACATAGGGGGTTTCCCCACTATTCTAGTAGTGGAAATTTCTTCTTTATCTTCAGCATTCTAGTAATTATATGTCCCTGAAGAAACCCACTTTGATACCACATGTTGGCCTAAAATTCACACTAGGAGGGGGGGCGAATAAGTGTGAAGACAATTTTACAATTTCATAATCTTAATTAATCATACATTCATTTATCAATGGTCATAAACATAATACCATAAATTATCACAATGCATAATCACATAGGTAGAAAACTAGAAATGACACAAGAAGACATCACATCACAAAGAGACACAAATTTTTAGGTGGAAACACAAATGGGAGAAAACCACCAATTCTTATTCTGCTCAATATTCAATTCTTTACATCAATTTGTAGGCTCCAACCTGTGGGAGGAAACTACCCCCAAAATGTGCAAGTTTCCACTTGCAGTAGGCTATAACCTTATTGAGGATCCAACCTCAAGGATGAGCAGGCTCCAACCTACTCTAGGCTCCAACCTGATTGAGGATTCAACCTCAAAGATGAGTATGCTCTAACTTTCTCTAGGTTCTAACTTGATTGAGGCTCCAACCTCCTTCCTAGTGGACCTCTATTTCATGTTATTTTCAATTTGGATCCATCATCATCATATGTTAATGAATATGCATATTAAGATACTCTCACAAGTTACAATCACAACCTGAAAATATTGCAACTACCATAAATATTTCCACTGTACCAATTACTATCTCTCTAACACAACCTAAGTCCACCACACCTCCATACAAAATGCAACCACTACACTTCTATATCAAAATTTAATATCAATTACTCATACTAGATGTCAAACTAATGCCCAATATTTGCTTCAACCAAAACTTCAATCTTGTCATTCAAACCCTTCCTTGGAACCTCTTTACTTTTGTATCCAAACAACTGCAATATGCTCATAGACCTTCAAAAATGAATAAAATATATTTTGGTTATCAATTAAGAGTTAGAACAACATTAAACCCCTTTAGTTGCATCCATCTTTGCGCCCTGATCACCTAACTTCTTCTAGAATTAAATTTGGATTAATATTGGCTTTGAAATCAAAATAACCAAAACATATTATATAAATAATCAAATGTTCTATAAAATTCCTATTTCCAAATGACTTTCAAGAGACTATTAGATTTCAGCATATGTCACCAAAAGTTGTAAATTGTGTAATAAAATGGCCCAATATATACATATGTGTGTGTGTAAATTACCAACGTGTTCACTATCATGGGTTGAACTCTCGACCACCCATACACTATACTAATGGCTTACCAACTCTACTCCTAATATGCCTTGGAATAGGGTGCAACACTCATTTACTTATATTCGTATTACTACATTCAAGAAACCCTGTCAATTCTCCAACATTCCATCGCTAAGTTTCTCTCGTGATCATGCAACGTGACTTGAGAATTTGGGTTCATGTGGCTTCATTGTACTCGGCCTCATACCCTATGGTTTGGGCATATGTAAGTTATGGTTCAGGGCCAATGTGGCCTTCCCTCCATCGATACATGTATATAACACCGAAATAGGGATTTTATTTGATTTGATTACATAAACATAATGGTTTGGCCACCGTCGGATCTAATCTTCATTTATACAAAAATATGATTGGGCCTTATTGGCACATTCACTTGACTCTAACCAAAAAATGACATGTGACCATTGAACTAATTAGTTACATGAACCATAACAACCTCCTGCATACTGAATTCATTTAACCATAAGCAAAGTATTCAACCCTTATGATAAACCAAGCCCATTCACTTGGAATAAATTAAAAAAAAAAAAAAAAAAAAAAAAAACTCCACTGCAAACAACTTAAACTAAACCACGGTCTAATTGATACGAGTAAATTGCAATTTTTCATTATATCCTACAACCCTCAATTGAAATATATTTATAGCCTTTGGGCCATGGAAGGGTTGATCACATTTGTTCCTAAGAATCCAAAATTTTAACCAATTTAAATGACTAGTTTGATGTTCCCATACAACTAACTCATATGACCTAGACCTTAGGGTCTTTGGTTGATCCATTTATGACATCATCATGATGTCGATAATCCACATGGTATCCCAAGAGTGGTGCCACATGTCACCCAATTTCAACCTCATTTCCAATCAAAAAATGTTATTGGTCACTGCCATGTGGCAGCCCCCGATAGCTCCACATCAATGTGTTGATGTCAGCATGGTCCATGACATTATGCAGTAGAAAGATGCCACATGTTGACATTTGGTTGGATATGATCGATTTTCTAAACATCATGGTATTTCTCTTTGATCTAGGCATTGATGTGTTGGAGACACCTTCAATCTTTCTGGAACTCACATGCATTTGATCGTCATTAAATAGTGCACATCTTTGTTTGATCATGACCATTGATATGATCTATCCATGGTGGATCCTTCTAGAACTTTCCTGCTATTTAACCCTTTAACAATTTGGGTTTTTGCCCTATAGTTTTCCCTTGCAAATTGACCCAATCTAATGTTTATTTTCAACAAGCCATAACTTCTCATCCAGGAGGAAATTTTCTTAGCAGGATATATTGTTGGAAATGTATTGATGATATCTACACAACCGTGCTACTTTTAGTATCATCATCATAACTTCATCAAAAACTTGAATAATGTCACATGTCCATATATTCATGTAATGAGATCTCGTAAAAGGTCAAGTTATCATATTTCTTCACAAAAGGACTTGTTTCTCCTTTGATCATCAAGGATGGTCATGTTGTTGTTGTCTCATGCACCCCTTTAACATCAATGACATCTTGTTGTAATAAATGGAAACTCTATGTGAAACACACATTATATAAGTTCATTAAAGGTCATCTAATAAGAATATTAATGTGACACAATCATCACAACCCAACTTTACCAATTCATTCCATGATCATACATTACACAAACCAAGATGTCTAATCAGTAAGAAAACACATAAACATATACAATATTATAAGAATCGTTTCTATTCTATGAAACATGAATTATATTTCATATTTGAGTCCACAAGGGTACTTATCTGATCAATATCATTAATTGCATGCAACTGAAGAAGGGTGAGCCACATTCCACCCCACATTGGATCAACTACATTGTAGCCTTTCCTTCAATTATGCACTCTTAAGCCAGAACATGAATCCACGAGGGAGTTTCTAACTCGCAGATATAGGGTGAATTCATGAAGGTCATTCTCCTTCATCAATCAATGTCATTAGTTCTCTTAGGATCACACTAAGCCCAAAATCTACCCAACTATTATGGGTGGTTTCTTAATTGCTTTGCATGGAAAACACCCTTAGGGAAGTCTATCTCAAGCTATCAGTGGCATAAGGATGAATGCCACTCTCTTTCATCAACATAGAGGTTAGTATGAGGTCATTCAAACTATTTGGCTTGGCATGTTCTCACTCATAGTTTGGCTTAAATGTGCATGCACAGTATAAGTATATCCTTGATATATGTCAATAGTCCCTTGGTGCTCCCCTTTTTGTGCATCTGGTGCATCATTTAAACAATCTTTTGTAGTAATTAGCCACATGATTCCTATATAAAATAGAAGGAGCCCTTCACTAAGCCAATAGTCCCATATTTTTTACCTTTGGTTCTTTTTTTCATCACTTAGAAAAATTCCTTAGCAATTCCATTTGGCCTTGTGAGTTAGGCTAAAGACTCTAACATTCACCTCACTCACGAACCAAGCAGACTTAAAATCACACAGGTTTTTTTGGTCCACATGAGAGTCTCCTCTCCTTTCTCTATTTATAATTTCACCTCTTCCCTTTTGTTCCCTCCCCCCCACTCCACCCCACCTTAGTCCCCCATGGATGATTTCATCCTTCTTCCTTATCTTTCCATTTTCTTTCTTATAGGTTATGTGGGAAACCTGAAATATGTTGAAATGGGGGTATGTAGACCGTGCGTCTAACAAGTTTTGGTAAACATTTCCCACTCATCTCACTACTATGGACGTGATTACTATAAACTTCACATCAGATATTTTCTTGTGAAGGTTAACAATCTTAGGATGTTATCTCAACCAAATAATTTATTGGAAATGATTAATTCCCTAGTCCCCTTTTTGTTGGCTTCATTCCTCCTCATAACTTCTCATGTTCAGTATCAATGCCACACCTCTTCATTAGTTTTTATTACAATATAATTACAACTATTTTGGGTATTTTAACTCTTTTATATATTCTCTCCCATATGTAAATCATTAACACATTTAATTACAATGACAATATTCATGGAGGATTAAAGGCAGGGATGTTACATGTCTCATGTATTTAGTTTCAACTGGTGAAAGGGGAGGAAGACAATTTGATTCTAGAACCATAATCATAAATTAATCCCATTATGTAATGCAAAATTATTGAAAGATGTTGAGGCATTGATGCATTTAGAGAGTGGATATGTCAATTCAAATCTTAGGATGATCATCAAGATTGTTGAAAAATGTGCAACAAGAAATGTTAAATTTAAAATGTGCTAAAAATAGACTTGCTAAAAATAGCATGTCTAAAAATAGCAGTTTGGCCAGTGAGGTCATTGGCCACATTAGATGAGAGGTGAAACTAATAAAAATAGAAAGTTCTAAAAATAGCATTTATGGGTCCCTTCCTAGTTATAGTAGTCCCTAGTCTATCTATAGGAAGTAAAATAAATTTTAGTCTTACCAGCAGTTTGGAATATTAATTAATTAATTCTCCATGAGTTAATTAGTTAAGGAAAAGAAAACTTGAAGTCTTTGTGAGAACATGCAATTATTTCTCCACTGATTGTGGAATGTGTCCTTAATTTCCTCCACTCATTGAGGGAATAAGTATGAGTTTTATAATGAGAGAATCAATTGACTTAGTTCTAACTAGTCAAGTCCAATTAAATTATTTTAACAAGTTGTTAAAATAATAAAATATAGTTTGCTAATGCTTGCATGCATGTGACAACTATTATTTTAGATAACTGAGGATTCACTCATGGATAACTGTTGCATGTTAGTTCTGTCAGAGACCCAATTGAGATCAGATGTGGGACAGTGTAATATCAGATGCTTGACTATTTCTAGTAAGTAGTTTTTGCATGGTTGAGGAACTGGTGTCCTCAAGGATTGCGTAGTTGGACCATTGGTTATTTTGGTATGTTTGAAATTAATAGCATATTATTTTGCTATTATTTCCTAAGCAAACTACGTAAGGACCATAGATAAAGCCTATTATAAACAGGGCTTGGTTGGTTCATGAGACATCTTCATAGTTCATTGAGAACTAAATAGCTTGAGAGCTAATTCCTTTTGTATTGTGAAGAGGATTTCCACTTGATTGATAATAAATGGTTGGGTTTTTATGCTAGTGCTTTCCCCTGGATATATCTTGTGTTATGCGTGACTATTTCTCTTGATCAATTATGCATGTTTCTACTTGATGTTGCTCATGAATTCAGTTATGCTTGCGCTTAATGTTTTGTAGAAGTAGAACAAGTATTATGCTTTAGGACATTGCATATATCGGTTTGTTCTACAAGTGAAATTTCTACATGGTATCAGAGCACAGGTGATCAAGCAAGAACAATATACTAGTAGGAGAAATATTTTATTATTCGGGATATAGATCTCAAGTTCTTATCACATCTATTTCAACGATGGCGTTCTATGGTTTGAGGCTTGAGCATGCCCTTGATGGAATCTCAAACTATATAGCTTGGAAGGATTGCATGGAGGCAGTTTTGGAAGATAATGGTCTTAAGGATTTCATTGAAGAAATTCCTAAGCCTGCTGACAAGCCTGAGCAGGTGGAATGGAGGAAGTGTGTGGCTAGAGCTAGGAGAATTATCTTGGAGGGAGTGCGAGATCACATTGTCTCAAGCCTCCATGGGAAGGAGACTCCACATGCAATGTGGAAAACATTGAAAGGTTTATATCAAAATAGTAGTGATCAGAGGAAGCCGGCACTAAAGGACAAACTTTGAAAGATCAAGTGTGAAAGGGATGAGACGATCTCTATGTATCTGACCAAGGTCATCACATGCAGGGATGAGCTTGCAAGTGTAGGGGTCATGACATAAGATGAGGATATGGTGAGTCTAGCACTCCTTGGCCTTCCTAAGATTTGGCATAGCTACCAAGACTCGGTGAATGGAAGGGAGAAACTGCCAAATTTGGAATGACTATGGTCAGATTTGATGCAGGAGGAGATTAGACGAAGCACCAAAGGCAGTTCTTCATCCATGCATGATGAGGAGAACTATACCTTAGCGAGTAAGGTGAAGAAGGGGAAGGAGAAGGTTTCTCTTTCCGAATCTAGTTCTTCCAATGATGGGAAGAAGGTTGACAAATCGAAAGTGTGATGCTTTCGTTGTCATGAGGTGGGCCATTATGCTGCAAATTGTCCACAGAGGAAATCCAAGAAAGGATCTGGGGAAGGATCTGAAGGTGAGGCACTTGCATCATAGTTCGAGTAGGATTTCACACTCTTCGCATGCATGGTTTCATCCATGGTGGGAAGTGGTTGGTTTCTTGATAGTGGAGCTTCTTTCCACATGACCGACGACAAGAGTTTGATTAGTACTTCGGAGGAGAAAGATCTCCAAATACTCATAGTGATGGGTAATGATGAGAAGTATAGTGTCTCATATGTAGGCACGATTATTTTTCAGAGGGAGCATGGAGCTTTCCTTACCTTGACTGATGATAAGTATGTACCAGGACTAAAGAGAAACTTGGTGTTGATCGCGATGCTGGAAGATAGAGGCTATGATGTAGTCTTCAGTAAGGGAAAAGTTTTCCTTAGACACATCATCACTAGACAAGTGAAGCAGATTGGTTCATGGGTCAAGAACCTGTATGCACTTGAGGTACAAGATGCATGCAAAGCCTTGAGGACCAAGGAAAAGGTTAGAGACTTGGTGGTTGAGAGGCAGAGCATATTACCTCTCAACATGCAGCGCTAGAAGAAGTCCCAGACAATTGTGGAGGAGCCACAATTGGTGCCACAGCTTCAGGAGGTTATGGAGCAGCCACAACAGGGGAACCTGAGTGGAAATTGAGTAGAGACATCTACTCATGTAGAGACCTCCAGTAGGGGGAAACTTCGATCGAGGTGGGCTAAGGGATCACATGCAGCCATACCTCTAGGTAGGAGGTGGGGCAATATAGAGTGATTGTCCCAAGGAGGAGGGGCAGGATTCTTAAGGTACCCAACCTCTTAGATGAGACCTTACTACGGGAACCACGATGTCGAGTAGCAGGAACTGACTAATTGGGTAGAAACAGATGTGAATGGAGCGGCAGAGAGAGCGACAGTGTAAGGAATCCTAGGACAACACATAGCTAGCAGGTTGCAGCAATGCGAGAGGCACAAGTGTTTTGCATAGTGCTAGGTGACATAGAGAGGTGTGCAATGGTGTGAGATGCATGGAGATGTTGTAGTAGCATAGATGTTAGAGAGGGAGCACTTGCCAGTAGCAAGTAGATCTTTAGCATCATAGTATGTTCCTAGCCCAACAGAGTGGTCAGTTGGGAGTGTTTTTGTTCCAAGTGTTGTTGGAGCAAGTGGACCAGATAGATGTGTTACATGCAGAACATTCCAGAGTTACAGGATCAGGTCCAAGAGGAAGCCTTTCTTGTTGAGAGGGAGTGTTGAAAAATGTGTAACAAGAAATGCTAAATTTAGAATGTGCTAAAAATAGACCTACTAAAAATAGCATGTCTAAAAATAGCAGTTTGGCCAGTGAGGTCATTGGCCACATTGGGTGAGAGGTGAAACTACTAAAAATAGAAAGTTCTAAAAATAGCATTTTTGGGTCCCTTCATATTTATAGCAGTCCCTAGTCTATCTATAGGAAGTAAAATTAATTTTGGTCTTACCAGCAGTTTGGAATATTAATTAAGTTAATTCTCCAGGAGTTAATTAGTTAAGGAAAAGAAAACTTGAAGTCTTTGTGAGAACATGCAATTATTTCTCCATTGATTGAGGAATGTGTCCTTAATTTCCTCCACTGGTTGAGGGAATGAGTATGAGTTCTATAATGAGAGAATCAGTTGACTTAGTTCTAACTAGTCAAGTCTAGTTAGATTATTTTAACAAGTTGTTAAAATAATAAAATATAGTTTGTTAATGCTTGCATGCATGTGACAACTATTATTTTAGATAACTGAGGATTCACTCATGGATAACTGTTGCATGTCAATTTTGTCAGAGACCTAGTTGAGATCAGATGTGGGACAATGTACTATCAGATGCTTGACTATTTCTAGTAAGTAGTTTTTGCATGGTTGAGGAACTGGTGTCCTCAAGGATTGCATAGTTGGACCATTGGTTATTTTGGTATGTTTGGAATTAATAGCATATGCTTTTGCTATTATTTCCTAAGAAAACTACGTAATGACCATAGGTAAAGCCTATATAAATAGGGCTTGGTTGGTTCATGAGACATATCTTCATAGTTCATTGAGAAGTGAATAGATTGAGAGCTAATTCTTTTTGTATTGTGAAGAGGATTTCCACTTGATTGATAATACATGGTTGGGGTTTTATGCTGGTGCTTTCCCCTGGATATATCTTGTGTTATGTGTGATTATTTCTCTTGATCAGTTATGCATGTTTCTACTTGATGTTTCTCTTGAATTCAATTATGCTTCCGCTTAATGTTTTGTAGAAGTAGAACAAGTATTATGCTTTAGGACATTGCATATATTAGTTTGTTCTACAGGTGAAATTTCTACAAAGATCAAGACAACGTCAACGTTCCCTCCTTTTAACTGCGAAACTAATGTTTGATTTCCCTTCTAAATGTCATAATTTGCTAGAGTTTACCCATGCTTGAGTTATTTTCCAACAAATATCAAACATTTTTTATTTGCAAGAATACCTCCTTGTCTTGTGACACAACAAAAAATAATAGCCCTATATTTTCCTCTTGACATTATACATGGTATAGCTACTTTCAGCACCATGGTTGATCATCACCCCTATGATATTCTTGATGAATGTTTACATCTTGGCCTTCAATCATCACTAGACATCCATAAAACCTCTCCACATTAGCGGGGAATACAAATTGTATCAAAAAGTAGTGAGAATAAGAATCAACATCTCTCAAAATAAATTTTAGCAAGGATGGAATGGAGATGTCAAGGAGCAAGCATATGTGGACTTATGTTCCATATGGATACTACGAAAGAGGTTTTTTAAATATAAAGAAATAGAATATTGAAGGTTTTCGGGTATGTTATCTTAAAATATTTTATAAATGTTCTAGAATCCTATTAAAACATTTAGGATTGTTTTGGTTCTCATTGTAATTTCTCATGAATGTATTGTCCTATATTTGAAGGTCTTAGAACTCTATTAAATCAAATTTTATACATTTTTGAGTACTCACTTTATGTTTTGGGTCATTGAATTCGATACCCTTCAGTTTTTGGGTTCAAATGCTTAAAGGGTGGAGTTGCAAGAAACCTTGTGAGGTCTTTAAATGGCTCAAATTGATGGGGCATTAGAGTTTTTGAATACTCTAATACTCTCTATGTCAATAATATAGTTGCATTTATTAAAGCCACTTTCATTGATGTCCTAAATTATCTACAATATTTTCAAGACAAAATCATATTTATCCAGCTTGAGTCATAGCCTCGATATCATGAGTTACGACAAAATAATCAACACTTTAAATTAGTCCTGATTCAAAACAATTCTCTTTTTGAATTTGAGAAATATTCATGCTAGTAGCCAAAACATGATTAAATTATTGAAGACACTTTTGAAGTCAGTTCAAATGAAGATGAAATTTTCCATAAACAAATTGTGCTTTCCCTTTCGAATCTTGTCATCAAGCCTTGGGAAGAAATCATCAAAATCAAGTGCATAACAAGTCTTGGGTATGAAAAGGGAGTGACCTTACACATTCTCGACTATTCCAAACCAATCTATTTCTAGAGAGTTGGATTCCTACAACAAAATTCATATTCACCTACTTTATTTCATGTCAAATTTCTAATGCCAACATTGACATTTGGTTGGCCATATGGATGATCACTATTTTGATATTCATCTTTATCGACATTGTGGAAAGAATGGTCATCCTTCAAATGGGTATTCCAAATCAAGAAACCTACAAGATTAAATATTCGTGAAGGTTGGATCACTTCTTGGAAATGGTCATCAATATCTAGGTAGATATATCAGTCATACCAAAGAATTCATTCTCAACTATTCACATATATTGCAATTGTAATGTTTTCATCTTCACACCTTGTATTTGACAAGGGGGGGGGAGCGGGGGGGGTAATATCAATGATTTACAATCATACTTCAAGTTTTTATTCCTATAAATATAGTAGAAACAAGAGATCTAGAGCCACAATTAGAACTAAATCCAATGGTTAGAGCCCCAAACCAGAGTCATCCAAAGCCAAAGTCAGAGTTGTAGTCAGATACATGTTCCATGTGCATGATTTGGTTTATGGTATTCTAAAAACTTCCATTTGGTTTTTGGTCTTCTTTAAAACAACATTTAGTAGAAGACTTAGAAATTTTGTCATACATGATTTTTTAGCCCTCTTTAAACCACCATTTAGGATCACTTCAATTTCAAAATAGACATCAACTTCTAGCTAAATTAGGAAATGTTTTCGGAACTATTGAGCCTTCAGGATGAGTTCCAAGTTTGTGGCCTTATTTAAATCACCATCTCCACCAGACAAAGTTTGTGGTCATTTTTAAACCACTGTTTAGTATAATACTTTGGTTTCTTCTAACCATTTGGTTTTTAGTCATTGAAAAACAACCAAATTCAAAAAGTAGATTCATCCATTGAAAACTATCCATCTTCTAATATTTAGCTCTATTATTGCATTCACATACACCCCTTCATATTAATGGGGTAAATGTTGGAAACCTAATTCTTAGGGATTATGGTAAATTATATTATTCACTTGAGAAATAATTTGAATAGTCTCATGGGAATATGAAGAGTCCGCGACAGTCCAAGATACCTCTTGGAAGATGAATCCAAAATTCAAGACATTGTATTTATATGTGTATCATTCTAATAAGAAAAGACATAACATGCTTATCTTTCATTCTCTTGTGTCCAATAAATCCCCTTTACGATTTTCAACATTAGCACTAGGATTCACCAATAAAATATCTAGATTAAACATAAGAAAATATAAACAATTTAGAGATCATTTTCACCACTATAAATGTAAGATAAACATGTAATAATAATAAAGAAATGAAATATAATCTAGGTATGAGTAATTATGAAACTTTTAGCACCAAACCCTTTCCTTAGGGTTTCCCCGAACTTGGATTTTGTTTTGTTATGTATTTACTAGATTTGATAAATCCTTAAATCACCCACAAAAGTTATATATCACCTTAAAACACCATTTTGTAGAGTCATTTTTCCTTTTTGAGGTTAGAGATTAATATTTAAGGACAAACCCTCAATAAAACTAGTCTAAGAAATGAAATAATCAATGAAATTTGTGCTAGAGTAGGAAATAAATCCAATTTATGATTTTTCTTTGATTTTTACCATTATATTTCTTTCTAAACAACTAAAGTAAAAGATTTTGGATTTTAGTGTTTCTTGGTTAGTTGTTGGGAGAAGACAGTTTCCTTATTCCCATTAGGGCTCATGGGTTTAATAACTATGCCCCTCTAAGAATTGGTCTTTATTACTTAAATGATCAAGGTTAAGAGATTAAACCCCTAGGGTAGAATAATCCCATATGATGAAGATAGGGAATGAAGTAAAATTCCCTAAAAAATGGGTTCCCCAAGGGAAGCACCTTCACCAACACGATTAACTATAGCTTGAATAAAATACTTAAAACCATTGCCAAGGAACCAAGGGGAGAAAAATTAAACAAACTAAAAAGGGAAGAAGGAAGGGATGAAACCATATAATGTCTTTGTTGCAATTGGTATAATTACCCCTCAAATGGATCAATATTGAAAGCTTGTATAATTATTGAACTATGACAACAATTTTTTGATGCACTAGGAAATAAACAAAGAATGGGAGAGCTCCAAGAATTGACACCAACACCTTCAGTAAGTAGATATTTAAGAAGTTGTATTCCCAAAAATAAGTAGCCAACCAAAATGATTTGTAATTAGAGGAGAGGCTATATTTATAGAGGAGAATTCTAAATCCTTCTCATTCTCTATTAATTTCTAATCTTTCTAAATTTATCCTACGAGACTTACAAATTCAACTGGTCACATGCAAATTTGAGTCTAAGTCAAAATATGAATCAAATGTGCCACATGTACAATAAGCCATCCAATAGGTGAGGTCATCCCTCAATATTGAAATCAACTAGAATGAAAATACCTCAATATCTCTCTCAAATTATTGTTGAAGATTTAAAATAAGGTGAAAACATCATCCAAGGAAGATTAGACCTTGGGAAATCCATCATCTAGCTTCATATATTGGGACAACCATGTGTGAAGTAAAAATGCTCCAAAGAAAGGGATGGTCCCTTTAATCATGCTCCAACATCCACATATAAAGTCTCCAATCTAAGAACATATCCTCATAGCATGCATGTGACCTACATAAATGATAAAAGGACCCTATTCAATTCAAAAGAATGCCAAATTTACTCAAATGGATAGTAAACTAACATTGGAATGGGGTTGACCCTCATATAAAGTGAATAATAGCTCAAAAAGTGATAGAATAAGGGATTTTTCAAGCATATTCAATGTGGCATGTTAAGAAGATACCCATGTAAGTAGAGATGGCTTAAAAGTGGCGCAAATAATGTGACTAGTACCTTAAGATATGTGAAATACCTTGATATATGTTAAACTTCCTCATGAAAAATGAAACTATATGAACAATTATAGGATCATCTCCAAGATTTCATGGCTAAAGTGTGACAAATAAATGAGACGAAGGTCCATGCTTAGGCATAAGGTAAGTGTGCTTCCATAGGTATGACAACATTTACAACATGAGTAGCACATTTTCATAGAAAGAAGTGAAAGAGCCTATAGGTTCCCCTTGGTCATGTGTCCTTGTATATCCATCCCATGACCCTTTCATATCAACCCAAGTCCTAAATGACTAACATGGTGTCAAATTAATACCACCAAGGGGAATTCAACATAAGCCATAAGAGAAATGATTATCCTTAAACAGGGACTAATATAATTGGTCATAACTGACTACAAAGGGTGTGGAGATACCATCTAGGTCAAACAATGTTACATATATCATCTAAGCATAACCCAATACAATACATGAATATAAATATAAACACACTTAGAATCATCATGATATAATATCCTCAATTATATGCTCATATGTTGGATCACATCTAGGAAAAAACATGACATAAAGTAAAGTGAATTAGATGTAACACCACATGGAGAGTGTAATCTAGCTTAGATTTATTGAAAGAGAATTAGAGTAGAAACACTTTGATAATGATTAATAAATACAAAATTTCATAAGATGGGAAGTTGATCATCTTGTCAATGAGACATTTAAATTCAAACATGAAGCATTTTTTTTATTAAACTAAATATACTTGATATTTTCAAACCATACTAGAAATAGATACTAGAAATAGGTACTAAATTATTATTTATTTGTTAAAAAACTAAATTTTAATTAATTTTTATGTCAATTTTTATATTAGATATATTTTTTAACCATATATTTATGAATTTTGGAAATTATAATAGTAAATTTAACACAAAATAATTATTTCCTAAAATTTTATGTCATATAACATCTTGCATACGAAATGAAACAATTAAAGTTTTTATATTAAATATAAAAGTATATTAAAAAAGAGACCCTCAACTAAAGTGTCCTCGTAATACCAATGGATAGTTTTAGTCTTAAAAAAGATAAAACATGCAAAGCTTAAACTTTAAAATGATTCATGATTGACTAAAGAACTTAAAATTTGAAAACAATTTAAATTTTTACAAGGTTATGATTCTGAATGGTTGATAGATTTCATATCCAAAATCATAAATTGAAGAAAATATTATTATAGTATTGTATTGACATTTTCGAATTATTAAAATTCGGCATTAACAAATAGTACATAAAGATACTCGTTAAATATTTTTGTGAAATCACCATTATTTATACTTTTATTCTCAACCTGAATTGCAAGCAAATTAGCATTTAAATTCCTTTCACCATAAATTACTTTATAAAGTTAGTAAAATTGCTTATAAAGTTTTAAATAAAAGGAATAAAATCACAATGAGAATATCAAGCTTAAATACATAATAATAATGTGTTAAAAATATTAGAGAAGAAACCATATAAAATAACACATCAATAACAAAGATGTTGAGATAAAACATGGGCATATTACTTTTTGTTGTCATCATCTTAATTTTCTTTCTCATTTGAATGATAACATTGTTGTCCCAAAAAACATGTTATGATTTTGGATTGCATCTTAGTACAAATTACCAATCTTTATCCAAAACATTTAGGTAAAAAATACTTGGCTACAACATTTTAGGAAATATAAGACTCATTATTTTCATCATGTACTCTTTAGATTTAATGCATATTAGATCGGTATCATGATGTTCCTTTAAATTAATCCAACAAAAGATGCGCACCACTTGCACCAAAAATTGACACATCAAAAATTGAGAATTTGACTTGCTTGATCTCTTGTACCTTTTTTATGTAATGTAACTTTTCATAAATTAGGTTATAATCACAATGCATAGCATGACTAGGTTGGTCAAATTCAACCTCCACTCCGTAGTCAAGTGTTGCATTTCCATCATGTTGGAGAAGATGTAACTATGTTCGGTCTTCATATATGTAATTTTGATATTTGT
Organism: Pinus taeda; assembly: GCA_000404065.3. Lineage (NCBI taxonomy): Eukaryota > Viridiplantae > Streptophyta > Pinopsida > Pinales > Pinaceae > Pinus > Pinus taeda. The sequence goes on from APFE031044830.1 coordinate 83,016, forward strand.
ACTTATTCAAGAAAAGAGAATTTATTTTGATATTATTTGTCAATGAGTTTCTTGCTCATTGAAAATAGGTCAAGCACATTTTGAAGTGCTTCTAGGGAGTCAAAGTCAAAATGTAATTATGATGAGACCCTTTGAGGGCATGCTACATCATGTATGATGTCATACAAGGTCATGGGAACACCTCCAAGGCAAGTCAAATCCTCTCCTAGCAACAATGTAGACTACAAGTAGTAAATGATGAAGAAAAATGAATTTAAAAGCTAAACTGTCAAGTCGGCTTTAGGGAAAGTCATGTTGGCTTGAAGGAGGAGGGACAAAACTCTATAAATAGAGGTTTTCCACTCCTCATTTGAACACACAATCATATCTCTTAAATACGCAAGGAAGATGAAGTAAGATGAAGAAAAGAGGAGAAAAAGGGTCTGTTAGGGCAGCAAAGAAACGAGAAGTTGCAGCCGCAGTCAAAGGACTGTCTCTAAGGTGAAAACTAGCCACACGTGCGAAGAACAGGGCCATCTCTACGGTCACAACAACAGCCATATATCAGTCTCAAGTTTATCATTGTTTGAGCTAGTACTTAGGCCTTCAAAGACCGTCCACTCTAACGTTGAAGAGAGCCTCACAAACGAAGTGAAGGAAGACTTTTCTAAAGCTAACACAACCACGCATGCAAAGTAAGAAGTCCACTCTACAGCCCTAACTGCATTCATACTTCAAGTCAAGTATAATCAATGGTTGGGGTGAAATTTAAGGTCTATAAGATTTCCCTCCAGATCAAAGGAGAAACATTCACAAATGAAGGAAGCTCAGAAAGAAAGGGATTGTCTCTAGGGCTAGAAACAGTCACACATTCAAGGTATAGTTGCAGATCGACTAAGAAGAAGTATAATCTAACTAATAAAAAGTAAAAAGACTTCACAAATAGTTATCAAGTCTCACAAAATAATCTCAACACTACTTTTCCTTAGATTCTCTAACATGGTATCAGAGGGAGGTGACACATCAAGGAAAGGGCAACTCAAGAACACTCAAACCTCTACAAAGTTGAAGCATCAGGCCTAGAAGTCTCAACCACTTCAAGGACAGGAACGGTCTACAATCCATAATTCATCAAGGAGGGCTACAAAGCTAGAAGGATAGCCTTATATAAAGGCACCTACAAAGAAGAGCATATCTACATCAAGCTACAATTCTTCAAGAACACCTCACCACCAATCAAATCCACTTGGAGAAGACAACTTGAAGGACATCAAGATCTAGGGAAGACAAGCCATCAAGCTTTCAAGGAGGAAGAAAATCCATCAAATCTTAAAATCTACAAAGTGAGTGCATGTCCCCTTCTCAATATACATCAATGTCTTTTTGCAAGGAAAGCAATAAATTGGTAGGCACCAATAACTTTCTTGCATGGAAGAAGAGGATTGATCTACTTCTCAAGGAGAATGGGCTCCTAGAATATGTCAAGGGGAACATCATTGTCCCTACTAAGGAATGAACTCAAGCCTTAGCCATGTACAATAAGGATGAGACAAGAGCTCAAAGGATTCTAATAGATTAAGGACTCTCTCATTCACTATGTCTCCAAGTTTGAAACATCAAAAGAAATTTATGATAAGCTAGTAGAGCTATCTGCAGTATCCACCACCAGAGAAGTATTATCTTTGAGGAATGAATTATACAAGATGAAGATAACAAAGGAAGGAATATCTCCTTACTTCATGAAAATATCTGAGATGAGAGATCAAGTTCAAGAGCTTGGGGAATTCATGTCTTACAGAGAGATGGAAACTGTTGTACTCAATGCTCTACCTTCACATCAAGAATTTATGCCAAGAAGGAAGCAACCACTCTCGGTGATATGTGTTCTCTATGCAGAACATAAGAGACTAGACTTAAGGTGAAAGAAGATGTGGGATTAAAGGAGCAAGCATTTACTACCATGGCCAAATGAAAGGGTAAATTTGGCAAGTTTGGTCCATGAAGAACAAACAATAAAGACATGTCCAAGATCCAATGTTTTGGATTCCAAGAATATGGACACTACAAAAGCAATTGTCCCAAGCTTAAGAAGGAAAACAACAACAAGAGAAAGAGAGAAGAAGCTCATATAACTCAACAAGTGGAAGATGAAGGAATGAAGCAAAATAAGGAAGATCCTTCATATCTCTACTATGACTAGGTCAAATTCTTTCCTTCTAGACTTCTTTCAAAGTTTTGAGTAGAATAGGAGCATGTAGGAATAAACTAAATTGCATGGCTAGAATCACCCTATAGTATCTAACAGCATGATGCACATGGATTTCTAGCCACTCATGTCGATGTAGCATTTATGAGAAGAACAAAAATGCATAAGTAGGAATATATTCTAGAATATAGTAGCATGGCAAATATAGCTCAAAGATATTCATGTAGAAGGAGCATACCTAAAATAGGACCTCATATATGATGGAAGAAAACTTGATCGTGATAAGAATCTTAGAAGACCTAAATCATCAAAGGTAGGAAACATTTGCAAGGTGAGGATCATTAAGATCCTATGATGGAATATTCAAGAGAAGGTTCATGAACTAAAGAAAGTGTCTCATTGGGAATCCCACTAATGGGATTCAAGAAAAGGGATGATACGCAGGCAGGCTAAGATGAAGCAAGAAGGGCTACACCAAAGAATGATCAAGGAGGATCAAGAAGAGGTATGTATGCATCAAATTTTAAGTCATGTCATCATTTGTATATTATTGAGTCATGGGTATAATTCTATAACATGATCAAGCATGAAAGGATATATTTCACCAAGAACATGCTTGAAGGCATGTACCACGATGCAATGAAGGTCAACAAAAAGAACATGCTCACATAAGGAGCATAATATTGCTGACTAAGAAGCAAGAAGAAATGATGACAAGTCTAGAAAGAAAGGGATGAAGGAATGCTTCCACAAGAAGCATTAGGTGGTTGACCAATCTATCTGAGAAGAAGCAAATGAAGAAAGAGATCAAACATGTAAAGAACACCATGATCACCAAGAATAACTATATGACAAAATGCCTTGAAAGATATCTCCAGAAATAAGGCAGGATAACTCTGATGAAGCAAGAAAGAACCCTTGACACCTATGAAGGCCTTGGAGATATAAAAGGTGCAAATAATTAATTCTACTCTATGAAGATGTTGTGATGAAGAAGCCATCCAACATAAGGAAAAGAAATGTGGAAGCAATATCAGGATGAAGTTATGATGGGCTACTAGGTCAAAGCATATAACCTAGAAAGTACGATGGAGCATCCATGAGGAGAGCATTCTGAAGCATGGACAAGATGACAAAGGAGTAGCCAAGATGACAAGAAGAAACTGATAGTCACTTTCCACGAAGAAATGACATGACAAACCAAGAAGGAAAGTGATGGATGGATGGTTCCCTACTGAGAAGAAGTTTGATTGAAGACTTCATGACATCAAGAAAGGAAGGAGATCATGCAACTGAAGGACCCACGAAGAGGAAGCTGTTGATGAAGGAAAGAGTCTCTAGTTAATAGGGAGCTCTAGCAGGTCCCTAATCAAGAGGGAGTTTTGAATCACCCCTAATTAAAAAGGAGTGACAATTTTGTTTTCCTTTTCATGGGCCTTGCAGCCATAAGTCTAGATGAAGGACATGAATGGAAATGTGAACACAAGATAGACACAACATTCTTGTCTTCACTTCGGAAGAAATAATGGGAGGATTAGGTAATCGTCTGTCACCCGATACTCTTTGAGGATGTGTAGGGAATCTAAGACAAGAGTAGGCAAGAGGACCGATATTCTTTGAGGGTTCGGAAACCAAGACAAGAATATTCCTAGAAGGTCATACTCAAGAACACCCGAGTGGGTATGTACCTTGAGAGACAATGATGAAGGTGTCTATAAATCATTGGTCTCGCCAACAGTGTGGCTCATGGTCTCATGAAGAGATGGAGTTATTAGTCAAAGCCTTGCACTATGACAATGCCGATGGATATGATGCTATAATAGATGGATTTCTAATCCAGTTTCTCTTATGTGAATTCTTCAAGATTGAAAATTTACAAACACCTTGTAATGTTGTATGAATACCTCCCTAGTTAAGAGGGAGTGTTGGAGAATATGTAACTAGGTTCAGTCTTCAAATATGTAATTTTGATATTTGTACTTATTTAAGAAAAGAGAATTTATTTTGATATTATTTTTCAATGAGTTTGTTTCTCATTGAAAATAGGTCAAACACATTTTGAAGTGCTTCTAGGGAGTCAAAGTCAAAATATAATTATGATGGGACCCTTTGAGGCCATGTTACATCATGTATGATGTAATACAAGGTCATGGGAATACCTCCAAGGCAAGTCAAATCCTCTCCTAGCAGCAAATAATGAAGAAAAATGAATTTAAAATCTTAATTGTCGAGTCGGCTTTAGGGACAGTCATGTTTGCTTGAAGGAGGAGGGACAGACCTCTATAAATAGAGGTTTTCCACTGCTCATTTGAACACACAACCATATCTATGAAATCCGCAAGTAAGCAGGACGAAGTAAGATGAAGAAAAGAGGAGAAAAAGGGTATGTTAGGGCAGTGAAGCAAGGAGAAGTTACAGCCGCAGTCAAAGGACTGTCTCTAAGGTGAAAACAAGTCACACGTGTGAAGAACAGGGCCATCTCTGTGATCACAACAACAACCATATATCAATATCAATTTTATCATTGTTTGGGCTGGTAATTAGGCCTACAAAGACCCTCCACTCTAGCATTGAATAGAGCCTCACAAACAAGTGAAGGGAGACTTTTCTGAAGCTAACACAACCACACGTGTGAAGTAAGAAGGCCAATATGCAGCCCTAACCGCAGTCATACTTCAGGTCAGGTATAATCATTGGTTGGGGTGAAATTTAAGGTCTATAAGGCCTCCTCTAGAGCGAAGGAGAAACACTCACAAACGAAGGAAGTCGAGAAAGAAAGGGACTATCTCTAGGGCTAGAAATAGTCACACATGCGAGGTATAGTTGTAGATTGACAAGTGGTCTAAAGGCAGCATATTGAGGGACACCATTTGGATGTAGGAAAAGGTCTACAAGGTCCCCAGTATCAGCAAGAAGGTCCTCCTTATAACGAAGTAGAATAAGCCCTAACATTCTAGGGTTTCTTAACCTAGAGAACAAAGTGTTGGAAGACAAAGTGTCGAAAGAAGTGCTGGAAGATTGCCGGAAGAAGTGTCGGATGAAGTGCCAGAAGAATTGCCAAAGGATTGCAGGAAGATTGTTAAAGTGATGCATTGAAAATCAGTGAAAGAAGTTTGGGACAAGCTCCAAAATATATATGAAGGGGACAAGAAGGTCAAGGAGTCCAAGCTCAGGAAAATTTGAGCAACTCAAAATGAATGAAGATGAAAATATTACGGCATATTTTCTCCAGGTGGATGAAGTAGTTAATGCTATAGAAGGACTAGGAGAACCAATGACGAACAAAGTAATTGTTCAAAAGGTACTAAGATTACTCCCAATGAGATTTGATGCTAAAGTCTTAGTACTTGAAGAAAGAGATGATTTAGAAAAGGTTGGCATGGACAAATTGCATGGAATAATCACAACATTTTACAAAATGAGAACGGAACAAGAAAGTCCATCCAACATAGAAGTAGCATCTACAGCGTCCAAGAAGAGAGGGAATACAAATAGAAATCAAATCCAAGCTCCAACTGCTATGATGACAAAATTTCAGATGAAGAAGTTGTCAACATTGTGAGAATGTTGAAAAGAGGAATAGGTAAATACAAAGGTAAGCTCCCCTTAATATGTTTCAGTTGTGGTGAGATGATGAAGAAGAAGCTCCCAAGAAAGCAAAGAAGAATCAAAGAAACTAGAACAAGAAAGGAAAAATGAAAAGTCTTAAGAAAAGCTTCTATTCAAAAGAAGACAACTCCTCATCTGAAGAGGAGGGTGATAGTGATGACCAAAATGACATTGGAAGAGTGTTATTCATGGCAAAGATAACAAGAAGGAAACTCTTGAAGACTAAGAAGATAATGAAGAAGAGGAAGACAAGGTTGCTTTTGAAAAGGAGATTGTAAAAGTTATAAAGGATCTCAAGGTTGAAAGAGAAAATTCCAAAACAATAGAAGTCGAGCTAAAAGAATTGAAGGGACATGCCAGAAGCCTCAATAAGAAGACCGTAGAATAAAAAAAAATGATCATCATAAATCTTAAGGTATAGTTGGAAGAAGCCAAAAAAATTGAATATTCACTCAAAAGGGAACTAGAAGAAAGAATCAAGGCAAGGAAAGGTCTAGAAGCAGAGCTAGTCTCTCGACGAAAGGAAGTGTAGAAAAGAAATGTCCAAGAGAAATTTGCAAATAGTTCCAAAGTATTGGATAAGATTATTAGCAATCAAAGACCATATGATGATAAATCTAGATCAGGCTGCAAACCCTCTCATGTTGAGAAGGGCTCAAGCTCCATGACAACAAAAAAGGAAGCAGAGAAGAAAATGTGTGCAAGTGTCATCAAGGGTTCCATCATAAGAGAAGATTACACACCCTCAAAAGAGAATTAGAGAAAGTGGAATAAGCAACCTATAGTTGAAATGACTCAAGATCAATTTTTAAAAAGAGTTGCACAAACAAAAAAATTGCATCCATCCAAGTACTCTAGCATATTTTTTGGTTATTTCTATTCATGTAATAACTTTGGGCACATGGCTAGAGATTGCAGAGCTTATGACAGGAATGACTATCAAAGTCATTATCAATACTCGAGAAGCAATTTTGCAAGAACACAAGACAAATACCCATTTTCCCCATTATTCAGGTATCATGCGGAATGCTTAAAATGACTCAACTATGGACATATGGCTCATGACTGCAAAAGCATGATGAAGTCTTCCCTAAGAGAAAACACCAATTTTAGGAACAATAGTTATTGGAAAATAAAACAAGAACAATAAGAACAAGTAAATGAAGAAATCCCTGAGACCGTGCTTTGAGAGGTTGAAATGACACAAGATACTGATGAATCTTAGGTTAAGAAGAAATTGAAATTTAGGATGATGATCTTGAAGCAACACAGGTTCATGTACTATTATTTTAAATGATCATGTTTGATGACTCCCTGTCCTGTGATTTTTTAAGAGCGAAGTCAATATGGCAGTGGTTGCACTTTTGAAGGTACATCCTTTTACAATTTGACAAATAAGGGATACGAAGAAGTTATAACAATGTTCATCATTGTGGGTAGATTTATGGAGAAGCAGAATTACAGGAGATTAATTGTGGCAAGCATTCAGAAGCATAACATCTTAGGGAGAGAAGCAGTCAGAGAAACAAAATTCTATTACAGTAAGTCAGATGAAGGCATTTCGTTAGGGGGGGTAACCCTTTTCCATCGATGTCGAAGTGGGAGAGAAATCAGGAAAAATTATCATAGGAATGGATTTAGTGGGCGCAACAATCACAGTGGTAGTTTGGGTTGCCATCAATGATAAAGGGGGATATTGTTGAATGGTGTTTTCATTTATGCCAACATTGGTACTTTGAACACTATTAATATTCATCTAGCTTGCATCGATTGGAAGCTCCATGGGACAAGAAGCCCTGGAAATCCCTAGAAGCCTCACACTTGTTGAAGATTTTGAAGATGTAGATCAATGAATTTTCTTTGGAGACCATCATCATTGGATTGGATTCTCCTTGTCATGATGATTCCAACAATATGTGGCACATCACAAGGGATCTCACAGTTTGAGAGACATGTTTGTTCAAAGATGAAGCCCCAACTTAAGGTCAGAAGCCCCAAAAAAAATAAAAAAAAATAAAAAAATTAATTAATTAATTAATTAATGATGTGGCATTTTATTATTAGTTGGCAAAATCATAAAAGTCAAAGAGGACTATTCATTAAAAAATCTAATTAAGTATTTGGGGCTAAAACTTTTCATTTGAGGGCATCAAAATTTTAATTTAAAATCAAATATCAAGTAGGCCTCATGTGATTTGGATTTTTGGCTCCAACAAAATTCGAATTTCAATTTTTTGCTGCCTCAAAATTTAAGGTCAGTCTGCCCCTTTCAAGGTCACCTCGGCCCTTATAAAAATGAAGTACCTTTTTTCTCCATCAATCATCAATTGTCATCTGATACATCCGTAATACAATTTTGACCTTGTGGAGCATAGACAAATTAGACAAGGCCATATCTGAAAGGTTTTGAGGGATTTTTGGACAGTTTTGGGTTTATGGGATTCGTTGTTTTCCACAGGTGTGAAATTTGGAGCATACGCATTACACTTTAGCCCTCACTGATTAGAAAACTTCAATGATTTACTGCGGACCATAAGTAATCATGGCTATACACTTTGCGAGGCCTAATTTCTGAGCATGGAGATGTGTCCTCATGCATCTAGCATGGTTTCGGTCTTTCAAAAGTTCAAACCTATGCAAGGCATCAAATGCAACTCTATTCACCATATATTACTTCTAAAAATTTAGCTATTGTTTCTTTTGGTTACATTGGGCTATTATTGTCAATTCTGGGCACTCGTTGTGGCTTCTTGTGTAGATGGTTTGGCCCTCTGTTAGGGAAAACTTTTGTGCATATTCAATACAGTTCGGACCTCATGTTGATGCATCTCCATAACCGTTCAAGGTCGAGGTACTTTCTCAATTAAGTGTCATTTTCTTGGGTTACTCTGAGGCATCCACAACTCTGTATCAATGAAGGACAAATGATTACAGCTTGATCTAAAAAAATCATTTAAGGAAGGGAGATTTTTGCTCAATATCTAGATAAAGACTTGGTTCGCTCACTATCAAATTGGCCTTTGATCTGAAGCAATTAATCTGTTCCTAGATAGAGTATTGTTTAGGTCTTCTTGAGCACATGTCAAGTCTCTGAATTCAACGTAAGCATGAAGATTAACTCAAAATTTTGCAGACCGAGTTTGTGATTATTTGTAACTCGGATAGTGGTCAATCTTCAAAGGTATAACTGAATGATGTAATCCACTATTGTGGATTGTCCTCGTTAAGGAAATGAATAAGTTTTGATATTGGTAGACCTATTTGGTCATTCAATATATATATCATTCAGATCTATTTAAATTCTTGTTGTCATCTACTCAAAATGTAAGGGATTCATTTCTTATGATTCGTTGAGGTTCTGTATTTTGCACCTCATCTACAGTGTCTTTGCACTTGTATTAAAGCCTTGGTATCGTTTCCCTATCCTATATACTGATTTTGGAAAACATATCAAAAGACACATATTATCCTAGAAGCAACTAAATCTTGATTGATTTTATCCTTGAGAGTATTTTTGTTGTGGCACAGTACCAAGCATTGAGAATCCTCATCTACAGCAACATAAGGTGTCATTCTTATAATAATTAAGGCTTTGATGACTCAGATGTTAGTTTAATTCGAAACATCAGCTTTGATCTTCCTTGAATCTCCTTTTTGCACATATGGTTGTGTGATCTCTATTGTTGCAGGCTATGTTTGAAGCTCTTTTTTAGACCTTATAATGTGGCATCCTCGACTTGGTGAAAAGAGCTAATACTATGGATAATATTGAAAAAAATTGGTAAAAATCACATGAGAATCTATGTGTCAATGAATTTCAAACCATCTAGTGTGGATAATTTTGATCAAGTGTGTGAGAAATTTGGTAGAATTATGAAAAATTTGTAGAACACTAATTCCTTGTAATAAGTTAAGACATCTCCAGAATTTTGGAACGTTACAGTGACAAAGGATCCATACTCTTTACAGTAAAGGCAAACGTCAATTCTTGCATTGAGGGCTTCCATGTATAATTGTGGCACACTTCAATGTAGCTCATCAAAGGTATGAATCAGTTTGGTTCGTTTGATTGTTCATACAACCACAGTTGGTTCTGATTGAGGACAATTCATTTGGTTTGAAGTTGAATATTATTGCATCCTCGAATAATTTTCATTTGTAGAGTTTGGCGCAGTTTGAATTTGTTGTTTGGTTTGAATATCTTGTAATTAGGTCATTATCCCTAGTACAGGAGCTTACATATATATCTTAGATCTCATTTCAAGGAGCAGAGAATAGTGCTTGATAGTTTGGCCTCAGCTAGGGTTTGATGGTCTTGCCGCATAAAGGGTTTTGAGTTGTTATTCAGTATGTTTGGTATCTTGAGCAAGAATTACAAAGGGAGATTTGGGTGACAATTGTTCAGGGATCAGTGTTTGGTCAATTTAGAGTGTCCTAAATTGTTGTATTAATTGTCAATCCGGGAGTCGTAAACTGTTGAAGTGCGGCGCACTATATGTGCAAGATAACCTATTTCTTATTTTTTGTCGTTTTTGAGTTTTTGTTTTGTTTTGGGTTTATTTATGTTAACTCCCTAATGTGAGATGGAAATTCTAAAAGCCAAGTATGATATAAATGTTCAAGGCAATGATGTCTTTTAAAATGATTTTCAAAACTTCAAACTTTTTTAAAAACATACGATGATGAAACTAATTCCCGAAAAGAGAGTGAAAATGTGCCACTATTCTAATTAAACAACAGTGAGCTAGTGACCATGAAACCCATTATCCTTGCTGCCATGAAAATATAAGAAAAACTGAACTCAAAGAAATCAAAGAATTGCAAGCAAAGTAAACTAAAATCACATTACATCAATCATATTCTGACCCCTCACCATTCAACTCGCTCTGGCTTTAGGAGGTAATCATAAACAACTTGAGCAATCTGATATCTAATTTGCAGAAAATAAACTAATATCAAAACTACACACTCATACTTCAATCCCTCACCATTCGACTCGCTCTAGCTTTAGGAGGTAACTGAGAATGACATGAGCAATTCAATAACTAACTTGCAGAAAAATAAACTAATATCAAACTACGCATTCATACTTCAATCCCTCACTATTTGACTCGCTCTGGATTTAGGAGGTAACTGAAAATGACATGAGCAATTCAATAACTAACTCGCAGAAAAAATAAACTAATATCAAACTACGCATTCTGGCTTTAGGAGGTAACTGAAAATGACACGAGTAATTTAATATCTATCTTGCAGAAGAGTAAATGAGCAAAACTAAAATAAATAACACAGTGATGGAACTAAAAACTAAAGGAAATGAAAATCAGTAGAAGGACAAGAATGATTCCATGTCATTAGTCATTACAAAACTATGTGCAAATGCCCGGGCTGCCTATTGTGATCTGAAACAAAAGCATTGATTAGTTAACAGTATATAAAATGTGAAAAGCTATGGACAACTATCAAACATTAATACCATAAGAAATGTGATATATATACAAGTGAATGATTATGACATAAGAAAATAAAGAAATAAAGCATGAAACTCTACAGTAATAAACAAGACCTCGGCCTGTGCAGGGGCCCTCTGCACAATCTTTGGACAATCAATGATCAACCACAAATTGAGCTCAGAAAAAGAGTCTTCTCATGTATTAAAATTCAGTCATAACACAGTGATAAAGTTACGGCATAGTGGGTTCCTTTACAGTCATAATTACATTACCAAAAAGCTAACTAATATGCGTACGAGAATGCATTATTTATAACAGAGGAGCAGTCCACAGGTGCTAAATTGTCCCCCGAGATCTAGGAACAACCACGCAAAGCTTCACGTGGTGAAAAACAGAGTTTTATCACCGTAGGACTCTTGAGTTGACCACCGTTTTTCCCACCGTTGACTATGGCCTCTTCTGATGAATTCGACTGAGCCAATAGGACTCGGTCCATGTCCACATCGGTTGCAACTTGCCCATGTGGCTCGATTCGCCTGAAGACACCTGCAATATAGACTTTGACAAAACAGCTGGGGAAACTTGGGCTGGCTACGAAAAGTGACATGATTCCGCAGCTTATAAACAAAAATCTAGTTCAAATAGCAACACAAACACATAGTCAAGAAACCACTTTAAATGCCCTTTTTTTAACTAATATGCAATGATAATAATGACTTAGGAGGTTCAAATGAATGGGAAGAAGCTAGAAAAAGGTGTAGGAAAAATGCAAGTTTGGGACTCAACATACCCCCACTGTGAAGGTGTTGCATGTCCTCATGCATCCAAAATTTGGATTATCTCCCCTTCAAACCATATGTTCTGAAGCTTCTACCAGTACATCCAGCCCTCTTCCTCTCTTTCTTGGTGCTGCTAACATCCTGGGCTTCTTCATCAAGCATCTGAATTTAAGATTAGCCAGTGCTCTACTTATCTTCTTGCATTTCTTCTTCAATTTTATGTTCTTTTGTGCCATAGTCCCAGGTGTAGCATAGTGTTGTCATGGATGATCTTGTCCAGTCTGCTCTGCTCCTTGAGTGCTTCATTTTCATTTTTAATATGTCGATTTAAAACCTCCAACTCAAAGATTTCTTGTTTCAATGATTGGACTAGGGCTTCTTGTGCTATGTGAGGTTGAGTGGATGAAGTGTTGGGACCCGTGGTTGTTCTTTCCAAGGATTCTATGTAATCATACACTTGTTGCTACTTTGGATCTATTTCGAGTGTCGTTTTCCTGGGGCTGTCCCCAAAATGCTGTGGAGGAGAATTGACTTCAAATTCTGTCCGAAAAGGACTCATGTCATCACCTTGAGGACTAGTTTCAACATTTGGCTGAGAATGAGGTGGACTACTGCCAGCTGGAGTTTGTTCAGGTGTTCCTTCTCCCAAATCAACAAAATGGGGTCCTTTCGTTTGTGTTTTTCTCCATTTTCCTTTAACCCTGTTGCTTCTTCTTACATATTGCGGACTACTGTCTTTTTCCTTCCATTTTCCTTTCCCTTTCTTTTTGGCCATAGCTGACTGTTCCTGAAGGTGAACCAATCTCTCTAACAATACTTGATGGTCTTCTTCTGAGGAAGTGGTTTCATGCACAACCTCAATGCTTTTTTTCTCCTTTGATTTTGTTAGCTTTTTACCCTCAATCTCTTCCTTCCTCCTTTTAGAGAGTCTTTCTTCCCTACTATTTTTCTCAACTGTGTTAGTAGGAGTCTTTTCCTTCCCCCTTTTAGACAGTCTTTCTCCCCTATTAGTTTTCTCAACTGTGTTAGTAGGAGTCTTTTCCTTCCCCCTTTTAGACAGCCTTTCTTTTCTCTCAATTGTGTTAGTAGGAGGGCTTTGAGTTTTATCATCTGTTCTCTTTCTTCTACTTCTTTTTGATGTACTACCTTTAGGGGTTTCTTGGAGTTCTTCAAAGAAATTTCTAACTAAAAATTGCTCCCAAGTATTCTTTTTCTCCTTTAATTGTTTTTCTATCAAGATTTTTATGAGACCATGGTGATACAAATGTGGTTCTACGTCCCCTAGATGCTTTTGGACAGTTACAGACATCTTTTTCAAACTGTTTAGTAAGAAATATGGCAGATTAAGGATCTGGTTGTCTAGAAAAATTCATTAACAGACGTGCATGATACATGTACATTGCTCCAAAACGTCCCTCACAGGTGATAAATTTTTGAATAACTAACAATAAGCTAGCACATTCTTCCTTTAAAACATGAACAGGAATTCCCTTTTTGAAAATGGTGACATCCATACCTGGGTCACGTAAGATCACTCTCCAAGCTTCATCACCAATGCCCCAGTTCTTAAACCAGCGTTCACCTCCCTAGGGAAGTTTTGTGGCAGCTGCTATTGACGCTTCAGTTACTGTGAATTTTAGGTCTCCAATTTCCACCTCTAGTCTGTCAAAAGACCTTGCAAAGGCCTTTGTAACCTCCCTATGGTAGCCTTTGAATTTCTAGATAAAAAGTAACCACCTAGCCTTCTTCAATATATCTTTCACTTGTGGATATCCTTCAATAAATTTAGGTCTCTCTGGTTCTGTCCTCAACAACCGTCCCATCCTTCCTTCTATTGTTTAAAACTCGTTTGAATTAGCAGAGATGGTCAGGGTTTATGAAGGAGACTAGCAACTGTAAGTGAATATCATAGAATAGGTACACGGAATGAAGCAGAACAGAGAACAAAATGGGGTGAAGGCTTATGTGAGCACAGTGGAAATGAAGCCGTGAGGTTAATAGAACAGTAGGGGGAACAAGTGCATCCGGCAGTTTTTAAAATTGGGTGGTTGTAGAATGAATGCAAGCATGTTTATAAAACGGCTACAGATTTTGTGCCGCTGAAAGAAGCCGTAGTCAAATCAACCATGATTCATAATGACAAATGGAGTGTGAGAATATTTCCAAACTTGAGTTAAATCCGGGAATTTAATCATAAGACCGTTGGAAAATAAATGCATGGCTTATGGAGGAATGGCGTGGAATGAAATGGTTATAGAGGCGATTTCATTTAATCATTGCATATAGTTGAGCTCGTGATTTAATAACTATGCAAAAATGTGTTAGAATGCCATTTGAAATAAAGTTTTGTTCATACCTTTGGAATTCTTGTCATTTTTCCTTAGTCTTCAATCAGTTGCTCCTCGTTAGTGCCTTTGAATGCCTTATGTCTTCATAATATATCCTCATACATGCATTTGATTTCATGATTGCTGAACTAATATCTGACTGTAAAAATTTGTTTTTTTGAAAAACAGAGTGGTGGCTACAAAAACCCAACTAGCTACGGAATCAGTGAGCAACTGCGGAAACTGACTTTAGCTGCGGAAACTGACCCAACAAGCTTATAACTGAATGAGATGTATAAATGATGACTGACTGGATGGAAAATGGTCATAAAATTTTTTATTAATGGAATGAAATGAATGAAATGGAGTTGAAATGAAGTGATGTGGAATGGAAATGAGATGGAGTGGAATGAGGATGAGGTGGAATGGAATGAGGATGAGAGAGAGAAAAAAAAAATTGGAAAATATAGGGTGTCAAGAATTCCTGATTTTTGCCCTACATTTTTGGTATAAGGCTGTCAATCAATGATTGGTTTTCAGGCTTATACAAATTTATTTATTTTTAATTTTGTTTTTATTTGATAGAAAAGAACAAAGGCTAGGCTGGTGGAGAAGAAGGATTCTTCTTCACAAGCCCTATTGCAGAATTATCTTGAAACATTTTGACAAATTCCTATTTTAAGAGTGTCTTATGATAGATCTTTAATCTGTGGCCATTCACAATAAAAGGAGTTTGAGATTCATCAATGGTCTTGATTTTTACTGCTCCATTACTAAATACTTTGTCAATCTCATATGGCCCAAGCCAATGAGTCTGAAATTTACCTTTAAAGTCTTTAAACTTAGAATCAAATAGCAATGCCCAGTCTCCTTCTTGAAACTTTTTCTCTTTGATGTATTTGTCATGCCACTTAGCTCTCCGATATTGAACTAGATCAGTTCTTAGGATTGCTTCTTATCTGATCTCATCTAGCTCATTCAACTGCTCCATTATATGCTTTTGGGCTTCCGATAGATCAATCCCCAACTGAACTGCCATCTTGAAGGTTTTGACTTGGAACTCAGTGGGGAGCAGGACATCTTTCCCATAAACAAGTTCATAGGGGGAATGTCCTGTTGTATTTCTCCATGTAGTTCTGTAGGCCCATAAGGCTTCAGGAAGCCTTTCTGTAGAAATTTTGAATAATTTAACACATATTCAATAGAGATTATCCTGATCATGTACTATTGCGGAAAACATACACAATACATAAGCTCCTCTACGTTGATCATCAATATAGCAGCATCAATAACAATAAAACATCAAGAGCATTCACACATTAACACAGTATGTATCCCGGGGAAAGCATCTCGCTAAAAACCCCAACTATTTTTATATTAATGATTGAGTCATGTAACATTACAAAGCACAATACTTATCACAAGCATCTCCAACCTGTTACACACAATCCAGCTCAAATCTGAATCAATCACTGGCTCAAATCGCCTTCGCTGCTTGCCTGCTTCCGCTGCTCAATACCTGCTCAAGAATTGGTGATAATTCCAAGGCAGCCACGTCTTTCCTTCGCTAAATCACGTGAGAACAAGCTACAATGTGGGTAAACTCATTGGCATACTTAATCCCCTGATTTGTGCAAAATCTGGTGCACAACTATAGTCACAACTGATAGCAATCTGATTCTCTAACACCTGTCCCTGCTGAACTGAACATGCACTGACATGCAACTGAGTTAACTGATGTATTCATTAGTTGTATTATGAGTTAATAACTTGTGAATTAATTAATAACTAATTCACCCAACTCATCTCTAGTCTATTCGCCAGTTAGACTAAATACAACCAGTTTAACAAAGCTAAACTGAACACAACTCCATCAACTGCACCTCCAGTCCACTAAACTCAACTCACTTGAGTTCTAACTGAAGTCATGCATGCAAATATTCAACTAACCCATAAGAACCACGTATTTCCTTCATGCAATTGCATGTGCCACATCCGTAGCTCGAACTGAAGTGCTCCAAGAGAATAAGATTAAGTTTATAGTCCAAATATTATTGTGAGATAATAATATTGACTTTTCTATTTTTGACAGCCAGTCTAAAAATAGACTTGATCACTCACACTGTGATCACTCACACTTCATCAAAAATAGAAGTCCATCTATTTTCTCAACTTGATCAATCATCCATAAACAGCAACCTGCAATCCATAGACATGATCCATATGTCTAAAAATAAACATAGTCTAAAAATAGACTTTGCGCCAAAAATAGCCTGCGGGCCCACTTAGTGAAGGCGACTTCTTTTCACTAAGCTCTATCATCTTGCTGCATTTTCAACACTCCCTCTCAACAAGATATGGATTATCTGCAACCCCTATCCTACCTCTGCGGTATTCGAATTTGCCCTGGTGAGCGCCTTCGTCAAGATATCAGCGTCCTAATCCTCCGTGGGAATATATGAAAGTAACATGATTCTCTACTGCACACAATCTCTGATATGATGGTACCTAATGTCGATGTGATTTCTTTTTGTTGGGCTCCCTACCAATCTACATCTGTGAAGCCACATAGCTTCACCTCATCCTCCTGTCTGTACCACAATCCATATCCCGATGTGCCTCTGAGATAACACAATCATGCTTCCCTGCCTTCCAGAAGAGCTTGGTTGGCTTAACCATGGCTTGTGAAAGTTGGTTAACAACATAGCATATATCGGGTCGTGTATTGACCAGATACATAAGCGACCCCACCAACTGTCGATAAACAGTGGCATCCACTACCTCCGCTAAAGTAGCATCCTCCTTCCTCCAACCTCCAGGAAGAGGAGTATCAACAGGCTTGCAGCCCTGCTTCACTTTGTAGATCCATCTCGAACCCACCATTGATTTCCCCTCCGATCTTGGGACAATCTCCCATGCATTGTTTCTGACAATCAAATCATACTCTTCCACCATGGCATCTACCCATGCAGGATCCTCCACAGCTTCCTCGAAAGAGGATGGCTCAGTCATGATACATTTGCTCACAAGAGCCATGTATCTAGTGTACCGATCAGGTGATTGTCTCTGTCTGCGTTGTGCTGTAGGTGGTCCTACAACCTTCTCTGCATCTTGAGCCAATCGCTTAACTTCTATAGTGCTCTTTCGCCCTCTGATGGTTGGCGTTGCATGAGTGGTCTCTTCCACTCCATGAACTTCATCTTGTCGCTAATCCACATCGTGAAGCTCATCCTTAGGAACTAATAGCTCCTCATCTGCATGCAAGTGTGGATCCCTCTCAAGTGAACACTTCATGGATTTCTCCTCCTGAAATTTGATATCCTGTTGCACAACAGTCTTGCGACTGTCTGGAAAATACACACGATAGTTGTGGGGCGTATCAGTGTACCCCACAAATATCCAAACCTTTGCAGTCGACTCCAGCTTCTTCCTGGCATCCTTCGTCACATACATGTAAACAGGAGAACCAAAAATCCTAAAATGGGAAATATCAGGCCTCTTACCAGAATAAGCCTCCTCGGGTGTACTCATGACAAGTATCTTGTGAGGACAACGGTTCTGCACATATACTGCAGTATTGCATGCCTCCACCCATAAGTGAAGGGGTAGGCCCTGATCATGCAACATCGTCCATACAACACCCATGATCGTTCTGTTATTCCACTCAGCAACCCCGTTCTGTTGTGGGTTATGGGGAGCTATGAGCTCTCTTCGAATCCCTTCTGCACTGCAGAAGTCCTTGAACTCACCAGAGATAAATTCACCACCATTGTTGCTCCTAAGGGCCTTCACCTTCTTCCCCGATTCCTTCTCGACCAATGATTTGAACTCACAGAACTTTGAGTATGTCTGGCTCTTCTTCTGCATGAAGAAGATCCAGCACTTTTGAGAGAAATCATCAATAAAATCACATAGTACTTGTGCTTTGTTGTCGAAGCTACTGAGAAAGGTCCACAAACGTCTGTGTGAATTCTCTCAAGCATCGTCGTGGTGCGACTATCCTTCTCGTGAAAGGTGGCTTTCACAAATTTTCCCAAAGTACACCCCTTGCACTGATCTGGCTGCGCAAGAGTACCTTTAGGAAGCCTAGTAGAAATCTGTTGCAGTATCTTCAAGGCTCCATGGTGAAGGTGGCCAAATCTCCAGTGCCACAGCTCGCCATCATCCGGCTCACCACTCCTTCTACCTTGCATGCCATTGCTGCACAGCCATCTACATGTAATTTATAAAGGTTCTTGACTCGAACCCCTATCTTCCGGGTTTCTCTAGTTGTCTTACTGCGCAGGAAAGCCTTTCCCTCGCTGAAGACAACATCATATCCCTTATCTTCTAACATCGCCAGAGAGATAAGATTCTTCTTCAATCCTGGAACATGCATCACTTCCTTCAATACGAAGGGTTTTACCAGACTCACTCTCAAAGGAAATGGTACCAATACCGGTCACACTGTATCTACCATCATCTCCCATCTCGATGTGCACTCCAAGATCTTTCTCATCCAGATCAGTAAATAAATCTCGATCTCCTGTCATGTGAAAAGACACACCACTGTCCAAGAACCATACCGATCCCATCACACTTGATACCAAGCATGCGATCAACGAAAAATCCAGCTCAAACTGCGAGGCTAAGGCCTCTCCCACTGCAGATCCAGCGGCTTGCTTATTTTTCTTCTTTTGCGGACAATTTGTGGCATAATGTCCATGCTGGTGACAGTGAAAAAACTTCACCTTGGACATATCCTGCTTCTTTCCTTTCGCACCAGACTGAGAAGCTTTCTTGCTCTTCCCTTTCTTTGCTTTGGCAGCCAAAGCACACTTCTCTTCATCAGCTCCCTTTGACGAAGATCCGTCCCTGGTACTCCGCCTGATCTCCTCCTGCACAAGATCTGACCATAGTCTTTCCCATCCTGGCAACTTCTTCCGACCATTGACAGAGTCCTGATAGGAATGCCAACTCTTCGGAAGACCAAGGAGAGCCAAGCTCACCAAGTCCTCATCATCAACAGTAACCCCACACTTCCTAGCTCATCTTGACACTGAGTGAACTTCGTGAGATACTTGGGAATACTGTCACCCTTCTCGCATTTGATGTTTCTGAGTTTATCTTTGAGCGCCAACTTCCTTTGGTCGCTCTTGCTTTGGAATAAATCTGTCAACGCTTTCCACATCAAGTATGGAGAAGCCTTTCCATGCAAGCTGGATACAATGTGATCCTTCATGCCCTCCAACAGAATCCTTCGACACGTTGTTGTCTTCTTTTGCCAAGCCTCAACTTGAGCAGCATCAGTGAGCTTTGGGACTTCAACATCTATGAGATCCTTCAACCCATTCTCATCTAAAATCACCTCCATCATATCTTTCCATGCAATATAATTTGAGTTGTCTTCAAGGGCATACTCCAATGTCAATCTGTTGAAAGGCATTTCAAGTTCGACACCAAGAAAACACTGTTGCAAATTTGGATTCCACCAGCTCAAAAATCAACTGCTTATGATCTAAAATTCGTGAGAACAAAGTATTTCTCGTACAGAGATTGACTGTGTGGGCATTCATCGGATATCTCACCTTCCAAAAGAAGGATGAATCCAGAGGCTACCTGGCCTGATTACAGACTCTGCCTGAAGAAATAAAATGTAAACACTTTCTGACTATTAGGTCCGATGATCAATCCTCACTTTGATATCTTGTAGAACTTTTTCTACAAATCAACTAGCTCTGATACCATGTAGAAATTTTGAATAATATAACACTTATTCACATAGATTATCCTGATTATACACTATTGTGGAATGCATGCATAATAATAACCTCCTCTACCATTGATCATCAATTTTACGAAATTAAGAAACAATTGCATGCGCACATTGAAACATCAATCACACATATCAACACAGTATATCATGGGGAAAGCATACAGCTGAAAACCCCTCAACTATCTATATATTATATTGATTGAAAACATGTAACAATACATAGTACAATACTCCTCACAAGTACTCAGTACTATCTCCACCTGCTACACACAAACTAGCTCAAATCTGAATCAAGTCACAGGTTCAAATCTCCTCCGTTGTTTGTCTGCCTCCACTGCGCAATACCGGTTGAGAATAGATGAGAATGGCTTATCCAAACTCATATTTCCTTTGTGTTGCACTACACAATCCTCATTGGCAATCTCAATCCACTGATTGTGCAAATCTCATGCAGAACTATAGTCACAACTGACAGTTGTCTTGCCCTTTCACTCACCTCTAACACTTGTCTCCACTGAATTGTCCATGCACTGAGTTAACTGATGTATTCTTTAGTTGATTTATGATTTAATAATTAGTGAATTAA
>APFE031044830.1:106160-123190 GCA_000404065.3 Pinus taeda
AAGAATACTGCAGATGCATTGACAAAATCTGTGAGCTCTGAGAAGTTCTCCTGGTGTAGAGAAACAATGGGTGTTTCAGGGTTGGAAAAATGACTAGACTCTCATGTGGCCCCCTGTGGAAAAAAAACATGTGGGATAATGTTTGGGTTGTGATATATTAATCGAGGGTTTAGAGGGGGGGCGGAGCCCCCCCTTCGTTGTGCCAACTACGTAGGGGGGAGTTCACAGGGGGGAGCAGCAAGCCCCCCTGTCCAGGGGTTTTGAGGGGGGCGGGTAGCCCCCCTCTACGTCGGTTCATGGTAGCAGCTAGGGAAAAAAAAAATTGGACCATATATTAGGTTGGGCGAACCTACCTATGGTTTCGGTCCATGGTTTTGGACGCGATGGTTTTTGGTCCATGTTATTGGATGCTTCAGCATGTATAATTATGTATTGTAACATTGAAACGAATATGATGAAAAATCAAGCTGGTAGTCCCAGTTTTGGGATCTAGGGGAAATCTCTGGGTTTATGTGTTATGCTCTCGCATTGTTTATTTTCGTTGTTTTAGAATTCGTATGCAGGTAATTTCTGTACAGGGTTAAAACCTACAGAAATTGTATATTTCTCCAGATCTCCAAAAAATCTTGGACAATCATTCCAAGGTATTTGAGACTCCCAAAGGCCTCCCACCTATTCATGATCATGATCATTCTATTCATTTGATTCCAGGAAGTGTTCCTCCAAACATCGGGCCTTATCGATATCCATATGCCCAAAAGAGTGAAATTGAATGTATGGTTCCAGAAATGCCAGAGGCTGGTATAATTTAACCTAGTCAAAGTTATTTCTCTACTCTAGTAGTATTGGTGCATAAGAAGGATGGATCATGGCGCATGTGTCCAGATTATAGGGAGATCAACAAGCTTACTATTAAAGATAAATTTCTCATTCTTGTAATTGATGAATTATTCGATGAATTGCATGGTATGATTTACTTCACCAAGTTGGATCTTCATTCAAGATATCATCAAATTAGAATGAAGACTGAAGACATTCCGAAAACAACATTTACAACTCATGAGGGTCATTATGAATTTTTTGTCATGCCTTTTGGCCTTACCAATGCACCTTCTACATTTCAAGGTTTGACGAATTCCATTTTCAAACCCTTCCTTAGAAATTTTTTGTTAGTATTTTTTGATGATATACTAATCTACAACAAATATTGGAAGGACCATGTTCAACATGTTGACAAGGTGCTCAAACTACTGGAGGAGAAATAATTATATGAAAAAAACTCCAAATGTTTCTTTGGAGTACAAGAGGTGGAAATATCGTATCTCATGAAGGTGTTAAGGTAGACCCTAGCAAAATTAAAGCCATTAAGGAATGGAAAATCCCCACATCCATAAAGCATCTATGAGAATTTCTTGGGTTGACAATGTATCATCGCAAGTTTGTTAAGAATTATGGAAGAATAGCAACACCTCTAACAGCATTATTTATGAAAGATGCATTTTCATGGACTCAAGAAGCAACAAAGGCCTTTGAACATCTTAAGCATTGATCTTAGATACGTTGGACTTCACAAAAACCTTTATTGTGGAATGTGATACCTCGGGAAATGGAATTGGTGTTGTTTTAATGCAAGAAGAAAGACCCATTGCTTTCAAAATTCATCCAATCAAAGGAAATTATTTACACAAAGTTTTTATGAGAAGGAAATGTTGGCAATACTACATGCACTTAAGAAATGGTGACCCTACCTAATGGGAAGACACTTCAAGGTAAAAACGGATCATGATAGTCTTAAATACTTTTTAGAACAAATATTATCTTCAAAAGAGAAACAAAAATGGGTCATAAATATGTTGGGTTATGACTTTGAAATCATCTACAAAAAATGGAAGCAAAATGTTGTGGCAGATGCACTCCCAAGGAAGGATGAGGATGTGGAAGCATTGCTTTGCGCCATTTCTATTATCCAACCAGATTGGATAAATGAAGCAAGGGATGAATGGAAGAATGACAAAGAAGTGTGGGCACTCATTCAAAAAATACAATAAGTTCCCAGTACATTTAATACATTTAGCTGGAAAAATGATTTGTTATGGTACAAAGATCGCTTATACCTATGTAAGAATTCTCAACTCAAACAAAAGATTCTTATGGAACTACACACCTCTCCCTAGGAGGGCACTCAAGATTTTTAAAAACTTACCACAAGGTTAATAAGGAATTTTTTTGGGATAGCCTTAAATATGATATTCCAAAGTTTGTGGAAGAATGTTTGGTTTGCAAACAAAATAAAGTTGAAACAGTTAAGACCCTAGGTCTATTACAACCTTTATCCATTCCAAGTCAATGTTGGGAGGAGGTTTCAATGGATTTTATCACAGGTTTACCCAATTCTAAAGGAAAGAGTGTCATCATGGTGGTAGTTGACAGACTTACCAAGTATGCACACTTTTGTGCATTATCTCATCCATTTAAAGCCAGTACATTTTCTACTACATTTATGGAAACAATTCAAAAGCTACATGGAAACCTAAAGATTACTGTAAGTGACAGAGATCCCATTTTCACTAGAAATTTTTGGACATAATTATTTTATTGTCTTGGTACTCAATTAGCTCATAGCTCATCTTATCATCCTCAATCTGATGGGAAAATTATGATAGTAAACAAATGTTTGGAAGGATATCTTCGTTTCTTTGTATCTGATAAACAGACACAATGGGTCAAATGGTTGCCTCTGGCTGAATCGTGGTATAACACTTCCTTCCATACTGCAGCAAAAATGACCCCATTTATGGCACTTTATGGATGTCATCCATCGTCCATCATGTCATATTTAAGAGAAAATGATAAGGTTCAAGAAGTGGAAGATCGCATCGAGCATCAATAACAAGTTTTCCAACTCTTAACGGATAACCTCACTTTGGCACAGAATAGAATGAAATAACATGTAGATCAACATTGCAGCGAAATAAGTTTAGATGTAGGTGACAAGGTATTTCTACAGCGATAACCATATAACCAAATATCACTTAAGCAAGCTAAGAAGGATAATAAATTATCACCAAAGTATTATGGTCCATACAAGGTGTTGCAAAATATTGGTACTATGGCATACAAATTGGAGCTTCCTACAGCTTCCCGAGTGCACCCAATTTTCCATGTTTCATGGTTAAAGAAGGTAATAGGTGACAAGCTCCTAGTTCAAACAATATTGCAAAAATTGACGAGGAAGAAAAAATCATATTGGAACCTGAAGCAGTCACAAAAACAAGAACTTGACAATTACGAAATCGATCAATTTCAGAGTATCTCATCAAGTGGAAGAACTTACCCACTGAAAATTCCACATGGGAGGATGAGAATTTTATACAAAAACATCCAAAACTACTCAAGCGTTGAGGAAAACACATTTTGAAGGAGAGGGGCATTTTAGGTCCCTATAATACTAGTGATTCCCCCATTACTATTTTCATTGTAGCCCTTATTGTTATTGTTATGCCCCTATTGTCCTCATATTGTTATTATTGTTCCCCATAAAAGTCCACTATTGTTATTGTTGTGCCCTTATATTATTATTGTTATGTCGACTTTTATTATAATGTGACCCATTATACTCCTATATATAGAAAGGAGGTTTTTTCATTTGTATCATCCAATAATTACTCATTTGTGTAATGTAAAGGAGGTTGCCCCCTCGAAGAGGCTGATTTTGAAGTTGTTTATCTATTTTTTTTCTAATTTTTGAGCTAGTTGCATAACAAGTCCCCATATTTAAATGATAACAACTTGGTTCATTCTAGTACTAATATTGCTAAAATTATTGGTATAATGTCGTGTGGCCCATTTTTGACTTGTGAATTTCTATGAGATCTCCAAAATGATGGAAATATTACCAAGGATACAATATCTTATTAAGGTGCACTAGAGCGGATTTTGAATCATGTGTTGAATCCCTTTAATTACAAAGGAACTAACTCTAGGAGATCAACACACACCCAAGGGGACTCATATGTGTTGTGGTTTGAACCTAGGTTGTTTGCATGGCAATGAATTTTACCAACCACTAAGGCACAACTAACGAGGAATCACCAGCTCCCTTTAGGAACCAAACTCTTCAAACATGGTTGTCATATGCTTCATAGTTAGACATAGAACTAAGAAGTTATAGTCCCCCTAATCTCTAAGAGTTTAGACTTGAAAACTTGTACTTATTTAATGTTGTGATGGGTATTAAATTCCTCCCCAAAATCCTAGGATTACATATTTAAAATTTCATTTCTTTCACAATAAATCCCATTATGTCCAAGTGTTGAACATAAGATCTATGATACCACTTGTAACACACCCCCCTTGTTTAACCAGAGGTGGTTACTAGGTTACCCAAGTCTTATTGTATGGATACAAGAATGGGGTAATTGTTACTTTTTTCTTAACAAAATTCTCTTCACTCTCTATAAACCATTCAATACAAGTGTTTCATGTTACCTTTACTTCCCTAATATTTGTTTCAATAATGATACCAGCAAGCTGGCATGCAAGGGCCACCCAACAAAAATGATTTTAATCCCAGCCTTAGCCTGAAATTAATGAAAAAAACTTTCAAAAACCTACACATAATCGATTTTCATCCACCCACTATGTGTAAATTGTTATGATTACCATGATTTAATTGTCACCATGGTCCAACCATGATGGCTTCAATATATCCTAAGTTGTAACTAGAATCATTCCAAAGAAATTGGTTAGCTAGAGTAAATGGTTTTGACACTAATCAATAATCATTGTTGCTCAATTCTCAACCAACACTCTACATCCATGATAAAATATTCATAACCTATTATTTATGCTTGACCATATGAATTATGGATATTGAACCAAGATTCATTTTAATTGAATGAATTCCTCCTAATTTGGATTGAAGACTATTTAATGGAGTATGTTATTTGTCTAATACATTCTTAGCACTTCCATTTTGGTGACTTCAATGAGGGAACAATTATGCAATTAACCTACAAGATTGCAAGGAGCTCTCTCTCCTTCAACTTATTGCTTACTCTACAGTCAATAGTGGCTCACACAAGCATTTTATTTTTCTTACATCATGAATGTCTGACCAATTTTCTAAAGCACACAGTTGGATGGGGTGTAATATCAAGGAAAATAGTATGAGTTAAAACTTCTCTAAAACATAGTCCAACATGGAAAATTACCACCCAGGTTATTTTCTTTTCCCAACACTTAACAAGGAATGCATATAGGTAGGTTTCTAAAGGAAGTCATGACATAAATTTCATATGTTGATTTAACAAAAGCATCTAATAAAATCTAATTAGGAAATGGAAAGAACACTTTAACCTTGCATGTTGTGTAGGGATAAATCTGAATCATGTGCAAACAAATTCGGAATAATTGCCTCTTATCTTATCGATTATGTAGCATATGTGATTTCTCTATTGTTGAATATGTGCTTGCGACTAAATTGTGGTTGGTATTGTATATCTTGCATGGAGAATAGTTGTTTTTTGAAGCGTTGAGCCTACATTTCATTACAACCATAGATCTATTCGGTACTCATTTGAAACTGCACACACCAATAAAAACTTTTGGAACCATCCTACATGAAAGAACGCAAGCCATGGAGCCAACAAACCTACCATCCTCACCTACTTGTTAGAATTCATATGGATAATTGTTTGAGTATCATTCCATATCTAGGGAAAGATTGTATTGTATTCTACATTTTTTAAAGATTAGTTGACGGATCTTAGCAATTTACTATAATGAACTGTTATGACTCTCAACATTCCTTGACCCTTGTTAGTCTAAATCTATTTTTGGCCTCAAGTTGTTGGACACAGATTGTCATTGATTTCAATATGGCAATATTAGAGGAGCAGATGGAGCCAAGAGGACCCAGGAGGAGCAGTCGGAACAAAGCCACCAGAGGAGTAGATGGAGACAAGAGGAGAAGACAAAGCCAAAGAAGAGGAGCACACAGAGCCATCGGAGTAGATGGAGACGAGAGGAGCACATAGAGCCATCGGAGCCATAGAGGAAGCAGACAAAGCCATCGAATCGATTGTGAAAACCCATCTATATATGCATTAATAGCTATCGGAGCAACAATGCCAAAGGAAGGATTGTCAGAGGAGTAGAGCTATCGCATATGCCAAGAGCAAGGTACATAAGTGGAGGAGCACAAAAACAAGTTAAAACATAAGCAGAGGAGCATATAAAAAAGTTAAAACAACAGAGCAATATATATCTATCTATCTATATAATATATTAATATATATATATATATATATATATATATATATATATATATCGCAAAGTTCAAAAGGGTTGTTACCCCCAAAACCCTTCGATTGTGATAATATATGCGTGGACCCATGGGACCATTGCAATACGTTGTAATTTAATATCGCATCTGCCACGTCGGGATTATGTATCGCAAGCGGTTAAGGCCCTGCCACATTAAAACGCCGATTGTGAATACCATTGCGGACTCGATGGTCCTTTTTATATCGCACCTATTGTAATATCGCGTCTGTCACGTCGGGATTACGTATTGGGAGTGGTAAAGGCACTGCCACATTAAAACCTCTGGTTTACGATTTCCGATCGTCACATCGGCACTTCGGGAGTGGAATTCATGAAGTGTTAAGCGGCCCTTTCCTTGCGATCGCCGATTTCGATATGGTTGCGGACCTGACGAGAATACTAACTGCTGCTTAATATCATATCGCATCCATAGGAGAATCGGCCATCGGCCATCGGTAATGTCATGAGCTCGACTTACAAAAGACCCCCAGAAGCCACGATTACTGATTGCGATAAAGCATGTGGACCCGACGGGCATATAAACCATGGTTTAATACCCTATCGCATCCGCTCCATCGGAGCAGTGGAGGATCATCCGTAAGCCATTGGCAGAGTCATGGGTGCTGATATATAAAGGACCTCACGAATTGCCGATTGCGATTTAAGTTGCAGACCCGATACAGTTTAGATGTGGGTTTAATATTGCTTGAAGTCCGCCCCTTAGTCTTTTGATTGGTTTTTTATCATATTTCCTTTGTAAATGAATTTTTGGCTTACGCGGCGTTTAGAGGCAGAAATACACTACAGAATGCTCCCAATAATTTAGGAGGCTGAAATAATGTTGATGGTGATTGCGATTAGGACGTGGTAGTTCTTGCCATTGATTCAACACGCCCTGTGAGTATTGGAACACTTGAATAGACAGAGGAAGCCATGGATTGGGAAGCCGAAGTGTCAAGCGAGCGTAGATGGTCGAGTGAGTGCAGAGGAAGCTAAAGCAACTGGAGTAGGGAAGCTAGAAGGTCGAGCGAGTGTTGAGGAAGCTGAAGCTCAAGCGAGCAAGGAGGAAGCCAAAGATCAACATATCAGGCTTATATAATAGAGAATTGTGTTTATGCAGCGGTTGTTGTGGTGAATACCCAGAGTATGAGGTAAGTAGAAGTAGCAGAGGCAAAAGAGGCAGCAGAAGCAACAAAGGCAGGAGAGCAAGAGTGAGAGAACCTCAGCTAAATAGAGTGTAGCAACATACCAGTTTATACCAAGGTTGGGTTGGAGCCCAAGAGGTTGGAGCCTCAAAACTAAACAAGACTGAAGTCATTAGGGGTAGGTGCTCCTAAGTGCAGAACCACTGCAAAACAAAGTTGGTGCTCTGGAGGTTGGAGCCTCACTGAAGTCCAAGTTGGAGCTTGGAAACTATTCACAATCAGATTTATACTTATATTGTATTTATTTCATTGCACTGTCTTGAGTTTTAATAAAAGCATTAATTCCAGTTGTTGATTTATGTGTTCTGTGTATACATATACATATCTCTATATGTTTTTTGGAAATCACTAGAACAATTAAAAAATAATAAGAAATATTGATTCACCCCCCCTCTCAGTATTTCCAACACAAGTGGCATTAAAGCCATGAATGCACTTGTTGAATTGCTAAATATGAGAACTATAATAGCTCTACGGATTGTGATACCAATCAAATGGCTGTAAAGAATGAAGTTATTCACCTTGCAAATATTGAATTGAATGTGATCCATCTCTCTTGACTTTTAAGAGTTTGAAAGCTTCATACATAAAATGGCTACTCAACCCAATAAGAATCAAGGTTCCTCAAAGGATAAGAATATTTAATGCTTACCTTTGTACATAGTATCGACTTCAGGTAATTTTTCTACATACACTGCTACAGAGAGACAAAGAAACCCATCATTATCCCCAAGACCTTGAAAATTTTAATTGAAAAACATGTATGGGGAATTAAGCAGGTTGGAAAATTATAGGTAAATTTTTTAACTCTTGTATGCATTTGTTAAGGCCAATAACTTATTATCAAATCCTCTATCTAGGTTTTTTTTTTAAGAGGATCCATGCCTTGAATAATCAGGGAGATGAGTGAATTAGCTAACAAGGTTACATCCTATTAATACACTTAATAATATAATTTCCCTTATTTCCCAAGAGAATATTGGTCTCTATCTAGTTAATTCATTGCAGAAGTTTAGATGGAAAACATAATCTATACTCCTTCAGTCCAAGAGAGTATCTAGATGCATGCTCTATGTTGACGAGGTGCTATTTCAAGTTTGCGTGACATGCTATTTGAATAGTATCACATTGTTAGCTAAATACTCCTTCAGTCCAAGAGAGTATCTAGATGTGTGCTCTATGTTGACGAGGTGCTATTTCAAGTTTGTGTGACATGCTATTTGAATAGTATCCCATTGTTAGCTAAATACAGGTCCAACAAAATATTTTTTGGAGTGGTTTCCAATAGGAGGCCTTATCCTAGTCATCGTTATGGTTTGTGTAGAATGGGAAACCTACTTCATTTTAGAGTAGTATTTCAGCAGGAAGCAATTTATCGCAAGTCCTAGTGTGCTTCTACTTGGTTAAATTCCAAATCTTGGAAAGAAAAAGGGCCAAGTTACATTTCAGTGAATATATTCATTAATGGAAGAGACGGTATGATGATATGACACTTGTTTAAAGACACACTTTCTTATTTACTTCATGCCATTTGTTCTTCCAAAGGTATAAAGCTTGTCATGTGCCCTCTTAATGGTGGCAGAGATAAGAAACAGTTCATACTTCCCAAGTTAAGAGAGAGGAAAGATGATTTCCATGAATGCTGGAGGAAATTTCCAGAATTGGAGGCCTCGTTAGGTTATGGATGAAAAAAAAGGAACATCAAGCCAAGTAGGCTATCAACTATCACTAATTAATAAAGATACCAAATATATGTGAACTTCAAAGAGATATTGAAATAGATGTGAAATCGCTACATATCATAACTTGAAGTCCATGGGTTTATTAATGAAATATGCTTGTATGACTAATAAATTTACCTCAACTCATTTATAGCTCGATTCCATGATGTACTAGAAAGGTACATGTTATTGCAACTAACTATGATTGCTTGCCTTAGAGCCAAATATTTAGCTTCAAGGTATATCAAATTACAACAGGAACGTCCAACATTCTTGATATAGAGCTCAAATCAACATGTCCCTTGAGATAATGGTGTAGAATAGGCCCTATGTTAAGAACAATCAAATTCTTAAAACCCATCAACAGATCAATTAAATCATATAACAATTGCAAAATATCAATGGGACGCCATCTCGTAATCATGCATTCAACATAAATAAAATATTCAACATCATAAACATGACAATAACCACAAATACACCACATCACCATGATATTCATTCAACGTACATGAATTATTCAACATCTTGACTGTGACAGTAAACAACCTATAAGGCATAACACCATGATAAATTAGATCATGCATTCAACCTATGTGAAACAACAAAATTTACCATGAAATTTCTCCTAAGGAAATCACATGGCATGAATCCAAAAACACACAGACATCATAGTTTCTATAGGTTTTCTTATGATACACACACAGGCAACTCGGTTAGATCTAGAAGATTCTTACTATACCCATGACTTGTCTTCTTTAAATGTAGATGGGAATCGATCTTGGGACAATACTCACCTCCCAACCTTAGACAAGCTATCATTGGCTCCTTATGTAGTTGTCACCCCTTCAGGACTTGAAAAGATATGACTTTAAGGAGCAACCTGACCCTGGTAGCCAAGGGACTCTAGAGGTTTCCCATCCTCACCTAAAGGAATTTCTGCCAATCTCTGTTGCTCGGGCATGATACACTTCTCCCCTAAAAACTTGCTTCAACAATCAATTCATGCACTTCAATATCTGTGACTGACGGTGATGAAAAAAATCACATCCTTTCCCAAGCATTACACTGGTTCTCTTCAAGGAAATTGCTAATGGCTTACTTCCACCAACATATCCAAGCTTCAAGAGAAAGAAACTCGAAGTGCACCCATAGAGAACTTGGCTCCGCCCCTTGAGAGATTCAGCCTCCATTTTTTTATTGTGCCTCCTCCTCCCCCTAGTTTCTATTCAAAGTATGCTTCCTAGTTGTTATTGTCCAACGTGGTCCAAATTCTCTAGACTAATAAAAAATCTTCTACCTGTCCTTGTACTCATATTTTTGTGTTGGTTGGCCCTATCATTACTTGGCTAGTATTTGACGACAAATCATGTCATGCCATTTGGCCTTTTCCCCTTTGTCTACCATTTTCCAACCTCCATACTTCTTCTAAACAACATAATTTGTCTATGTAGAAAGATCCTCTCAAGTCCTGGAATTCCCTTTTTCCCTTAGCCTGTGTGCCTATAAGAATGTAATATTTATAAAGGTGAAAAGTAATTGAGGTGTTACATTCGACCTTTCTTCTTTCACCTCATGTAAATCTAAGGAAATAGGATTTGATACTAGTGAAACAATTGTCATATTTACGATGCTCCACAATTTTTTCCTTGAGGGTGGCTGTAATTCCAACCCTCCATTGAAGATAATCGAATGAACCTTCTAATTTATCTTCATAGTGAACATTCGTATCCATGATTGAATAAACCCTTAAACACTTGCTTGATGAAGGATTGCAATATCTTGAACTGGTCCCTATGTCAAATTCCTTTGGTTTTGTAGTCATGGATTTGATACCATGTTAGTTTTCTTGAAACTAGGTCAAATTTTATCTTCAATAAAATATATACTCAGAACCAAAAAAAAAAAAAATCTGAATTTTATAACACAAAATAACTTTGGTTTCCTAACTTATCATGCATAATAGAAATAATTCAATCATAAAACCAAGCACATAAATTGTTTGAAACAATTTTACCCTGAAAACCCAAGCATGGGGAAAATAACAAACTTTGGGCCTTTATTCAACATCATAAAATCTCGATACAACAAGAGCATTCACTTAGAAAATTACAAGAGTAAATTCTCAACCTTTGTGTTGTTATAGTCTAGCCTATGTGGCATGTACGATCTAGAAAAGTCGACCTGTATGGCCCTACATACACGGCAATTTGGTCCAAAAAAAATTGGCCTACATGCCCCAACAAACACGGCCTATGCAGCCCAACATATTTTAGCTTGTACATCCCAACAAACAAGGATTATGCGACCCAACATATTTTTGCTTGTACATCCCAACAAAAAAGGATTATGCAACCCATCAAACTATGACCTAACCTTCATGCCCTACCTACTACCCTAAAATTGACCTATTTCTACCTTGTCCACTGATACTCTCTTTCTATTAGTTCTTCCTCTTGATCTTCAACTAAATGTGCCATCTCTAGTGCCAATTGAATTGCCTCTCCAATAGCCTATTTCTCCTTTATAATTTTTGACCTAATCTCTAAAGTGATGGATGGTTGAGATTGCATCTCCACACTTGATATCTACGGTTAGGATATAATCTTTTTTTGACATTTTTAAATATATAAAAAATTGGCCAATAAAGACAAATTAGATTAATGACTTCATGCCTAAGGACCAAACTTAGGAAATAATTAAATAATTATTGTGAGATAATTTCTAGTTATTTTTTACATGTCACGACACTTAACCAAAGAAAAATCACCTTCCAAGATACATTTTCAACGAGGATGAATGTCAAGTATTGATTTGAGATAATGGAAGTATCTACACCATGTAACTTAAATATTTGATCCATGAAGACCTGGAAATTAAGGAATGAATGAAGGGATAAGCTAGGGCACAAAAATGAGCATATTTTGAAAGATGGTTGATGGCCACTATGATTATTGATTTTTTACCCACTTTTGAGAGTCCTAATTGTGGGGGTTTAATAGTTGCTTAATAGTAGAGGGTCTTACATGAATGGTAAAGGAACACTTGGTGCATCTTAATTGCATAGGTTTTATAGTCGTACACTACTATAGAGGGGGTCTTTTGCCCCTCATTTATCTTAGTTGTTGATTGGTTTAAAGATATACAATTGAGATTTCAGGGGTGGTAGGATCGGGGGGCAATAATTTTTTGCCCTGAGAATCAAGAAGAGCATAGGTATGCTTGACGTTTAAGTCACA
The DNA here is from genome assembly GCA_000404065.3 of Pinus taeda. Lineage (NCBI taxonomy): Eukaryota > Viridiplantae > Streptophyta > Pinopsida > Pinales > Pinaceae > Pinus > Pinus taeda. The sequence goes on from APFE031044830.1 coordinate 118,653, forward strand.
TTTCCAACAACATTATTGAATCCTATGCCTTATATCAGGGTTTAAGGAAAATTATGAATCTGGGAATTCAGGAGGTGATTGTTTTTGGTGATTCTTTGAATACAATTCACCATTTATATTAAGAATATCTATCCTCAAATACAAAGTTAAGTCATCTTTTTAAACAAATTTATTAGCTGTATCAATCTATCCCCAAGAAAAAATGTTACTATCTGATCACATGGCTAATTTGGGTTCGAGGCTAAATCAAGGTGAAATTTGGTGGCAGGGGCAAAAGGGTGGATGCTCGCTCTCTCTCTCTCTCTCTCTCTCTCTCTCTCTCTCTCTCATGGTTAATTTAATTTATAATCTAATCATGTGGTTATGAAATATAAAAAGAAATGGGAGTTAATGAAAAGACTTAGAAACAACTTAGTAGAGTCAGGTATCATTGTGCTAACCTGGCATCACTTTCAAAATTGCACGTAGACTTTAGATATTATGTCCCTTGCTATGTGTTAGCACACAAACATGTTGATATAGCATTATTTAAGGATCCTCAAAAAAATGCTAGCTTATACCTTTGGTTCAAAATATTGTTAACACACAAACACAAACATATGGATGTAGCATTATTTGAGAATCCTCAATAAACCCTAGCTTATACCTTTGATTCAAAATTCAAAAAAATTACAAATATGGTTGGAATTTTTTTTTCCCACCAACAAAAATACATGATTTTCATCTCATAAATAAGACTTAAATTATAAAAATAAGTAGAAAAAAATTATAACCGAACAAAAATAAAAGCATTACATTATTCTTAATAAACTTCATTTGATTTTATACATTGAATTTATAATTTACTATAAATCATCCTTAAGATGAAGAGACATATTCAAAAAACATCCTCCATCTTGGAAAAAAAATAGAAATGCATAAAATGCTTTTAAAAAAAAAAAAAAAACATTACATTATTCTTAATAAACTTCCTTTGATCTTATACATTGAATTTATAATTTACTATAAATACCATCATCCTTCAGAGGAAGAGACATATTCAAAAAAACATCGTCCATTTTGGGAAAAAAAATATAAATGCATAAAATGCTAATACAAAATTCTCTAGTATATCTTTTAAACGAAAAACAATGTAAATAATAAAATACGTAATATCATTTTTTTTAAATAAAAATTATTTTAAAAACATGTAAATAAGAAAAGCCATGATATCACTTTTAAGTTCAAAGTAACTTTTTAAAAGTGAAGTGGGTTGTAATGTGTCTATTTTTTGAGTTAGATATTTGAATTGAAAATAAGGTTGAGAATTTGAGTGAGCAAATAATTTAATTTTATTTTTTATAAAGTTATAACTTTAAATTTAAAAAAATAAATTTTATATATATTTAATTATATTTAATGTTAGTATTAAAATTATATATTTATTAGTTTAGATTTATTTTAATTTTGAGGGATTTAGTTTCTTTTCATACTAAAAGAGTTTTGCATTTCAAGATATTTGCTCCCTCTTAACGCTTGATAAATCTAAAATCTAAAGTTAAGATGGATCTAGATTGATTTGATTTCTTTCTTTAAATAAGGTGAATATAAAGAGCTCTCATAAACGGAGCACAAAACCAATAATTTGACCAATTTAAGTAAATTAATAAAAATAATAATAATATCGTAGTTTTTTTATTTTTATTATTTTAGTTTAATGTTATTTATGCTATTTTTATCAAAGAGATATAGAACAGTCGGTGAAGGAGCACGCTGTTAAGGTGTTCCATATGCAAAGGTCATCGGTTCTAGTCTCACCAATACCAAAAAATCCAACATGGTTTCCGTTGGTGTGGCTCGTGCGATTCCCGGGTGACTTTGACGGCTTAGATGCCCTTGAGTCATGGCCTCTCAGCCACAGGGTAAGAGTGATTTTCAGGATTCACCCACTTATCAACAAAAAAAAATTGTTATTTATACTATTTTAGTTTAAAGTTATTTTTATTTAATCTAGGGTTATTTTTATTTTTCTTTTTATTTTCTACCAATGAAAACACTTTTAAAAAATATTTAACTTTAAAATAATAAAATGGGAAAACTAATGTGTTTAATCATTGTAATTTTTGGAGTTTTTGGTAAGAATTTCGCAAAAAAAAAAAATTGGTCAAATCTTATGTTTATTTTTCAAAATATGTTTTTGGTTGCATATATGGATCCCTGGACACTCATTAAGGGAATTTTGAAATCTAAAATGCTTTTGGTTGCATATATGGATCCCTGGACACTCATTAAGGGAATTTTGAAGTCTAAAATGCATCTCCTAAGAAAAATGTACAACCAAAATAAACTTTGATGCAGGAGCATCCAGCTCTGAGGAGACGTAAAGTGGTTGACAGTCTCACGAAGAGACCAGAACACACAGTCATTTATTTTAATTGGACAAGTGTTGGGCTTGTCAGTTACGGGACTTTATTTTACTTATTTTATTTTATTTCATCTGTCTGTAGGTTGATAGGATTAGGATAGTCATAGTGGATCACTGTTACTGTTTAATAGAAATTGGTAACAAAAAAAAAAAAAAAAAAAATTAATTAGTCTCTTTAAAGTTACATTAGGTAAAGACAGTTAAAGAACTGACCAAACAATTATTTTCTGTTGAGACAGTTTACAAAGAACAGTTATGTTTTCATTAGGATATAAGCAGGAAGAGAACCATTGTAGGGGATTCCCCCGAAGAACAGAGAAAAAGGAATATAGATACAGTCATTCTCACCTAACGTTGTTTTCCATTTATCTTTTCTAATTCGAAATATAGCATCACTGTACAATCTAATTAAAAGCAGCATAATATGTTTTCTGCATAATAATGTAAATTGAAGTAACAGACAGAGCATCGCGTGGAGAAAAATAGCACAAGCTGTAGCTATCATTACAGATCAGGAGACGGGAACTGCGAAGGCAACCAACTACACAGTCAAGCGAAATAACGAACAGCACAAGACAGGTGGACAAATACCATTGTCAAATAAAACGAGAATTCAGGCACACAGAAGTAAATCTAAGGTAATTCGAACCCTGACCATTCATCATTGTATAAGCTTATCAAATGCCGGAGGAAGTAAATCTATAGAGAATCATTTCAATAACCAAATGAACTCATAACTAATATCACTCAAGCAACATCGTTTCTTTCATTTGAACAAAGTTACCATTAAAAACGTCGGAGTCCCAAAATAATAAGAGTTCAGCAAGTGATATTACAACCAGAGACCAAACGGATACGGTAGAAATTCCCAACAGACCGGCGGATGAGGGTTTGAGTAAACCCTAAGGTTCCACAGAACCGGACCGTAAGCAAAATTTACAGATAGAGGGTTTGAAAACCCTGACTATTTTCTCCACAAGAAAAATACCAAAACGTCGACACATAACTGGATGTCGTGATAGTTAAAAACTTCAAGAAGGGTTTTAACACCCAACTAGGAACAAGATACAGACGCGAGGACAGAACCAGAAAACGGAGCCATCGAAGTATGCACGGGAACTAACATTGTATGCACAGGTGACAAACTAGTCACAAAGAAAGATTTAAGAGCCTGGACTAAGTAACAGTCTAACTAAGGAAAGACACTACCCGGAAGATTACGAGCGGAGGAACTCGACATAGCCGTGGAGCACACCGAGCCTGCAAAACCCCATGACTCGGAACCACCTGCAAACACAGTAAAAGCAGGTTAGCGCAAAAGACAACCAAATGTCAGTCGAAATTCAAGGAGCGAGTGAAATTTAAAGGATTCTCACCTGAATCGAGGAGGGATAAGTCGGAGGAGACCATCATTACTTGTAGACCCTGAAAGACCAGTGCCGAGCACGTTAGAGACACTAAAAGGAGGACGGAGAATGTTCAACAGAGAACCATAAACTTACCTGAAGAAATTGGTCGAAGCGCAAGAGCTTAAGGAGGAACCTGTCAGCAAAACAAATGCATTAACCCTGGAACGAAGCAGCAAATAGATGAACAGAAATCAGTCAATACACCATAACCTTCAGCTATTCTCGTGTTGAACAGGGAGTAAGTTTACAGGCGAACAAAGCTTACCATTGTAGTGTCAAGAAAACAAAAGAATCCACACAGACAGCGCGCGGAGAACAGAACCACCGAACCCAGAAGTTACACAGTCACAGAGCAGCTCGCGGGACGGTGAAAAGTGAAAGTGAGAAATGATTAGGGTTTTGCGTTGACAAAAGAGCACCGTGTGTAAGGAGACCGACAGTTGGAGGTGGATAACCGGAAAGGTCCGTCGAAACCCTAACTCATTCCCAAGGTGGCGTACGATAGCTCAGGTCAACCATAAATTCGGCCAGGACAAGGTCTTGTCGAGAACAGGGATATTTTATCAATTGGCGGAAGGGCTATTATAAGGGCGGAAATATTTTAATAATTGGCGGGAGGCCATCATAAGTGGTATCAGAGCAGGTTCTTGGGTTAGAGCTAATGGAACAGGTGGAAGAACAAGTGGAACAGGTAGGAGGTGAAGCAAGAGGAAGAGGAAGAGGAA
>APFE031044830.1:131483-170864 GCA_000404065.3 Pinus taeda
TCACTGCATTGACTTTATACCAGGGGCAAGTCTGCCAAATAAAGAAGCTTACCGCATGAGTCCCAAGGACCATGAAGAGATTAGGAAACAGGTCCAAGAGTTGTTGGACAAGGGTTTGATTCGGGAGAGCATGAGCCCATGTGCAGTACCTACTATTTTGGCTCCCAAGAAAGGAGGAGAGTGGAGAATGTGTACAGATTCCAGGGCTATTAACAAGATTACTGTTAGGTACAGGTTTCCCTTACCAAGGATGGACGATATGATGGATTGTCTGAGTGGAGCGACTTATTTTTCCAAGATTGACTTGAAGAGTGGATATCACCAGATCCGGATTCGTGAGGGAGATGAATGGAAAACTGCTTTCAAGACAAACGAAGGCTTATACGAATGGCTGGTGATGCCGTTTGGTCTGAGCAACGCTCCCAACACGTTCATGCGTTTGATGAATGAAGTGCTGAAGGAATTTAACGGTAAGTTTGTAATAGTTTACTTGGACGATATTCTGATTTTTAGTAAGACCAAGGAGGAGCATTTCAGGCATTTACAGAGTGTGTTGAGAAAATTACAGCAAAACAAGCTATTAATTAACTTGAAGAAATGTACCTTTTTTCAGCGGGAACTGATATATTTGGGTTTTGTTATTGCGGAGAATGAATTGAAGATGGACCCAGAAAAAGTGGCAGCTATAGTTAGCTGGCCTTCTCCGAAGAGTTTGTTTGAAGTTCGAAGTTTCCATGGACTTGCCAGTTTTTACAGGAAGTTCATCAGAAATTTCAGCGAGATTTGCGCACCAATGTTGGATACAATCAAGAAAGTGAATCAGCCTTTTCACTGGACAGAAGCAGCGGAACACAGTTTTCAGATCTTGAAGAAGAATATTACTGAAAGACCTGTGTTGAGACTGCCTGATTTCAACAAACTTTTTCAAGTTCGTTGCGACGCCAGTGGTATAGCCATTGGAGCAGTCCTTAGCCAGGAAGACAGACCAGTTGCTTATTTCAGCGAAAAGCTAAACGAGAGCAAACAGAAGTACTCGACCTATGACAAGGAGTTCTACGCCATTGTGCAGGCTTTGAAGCATTGGCAACATTATCTATTGGGTAACGAATTTGTCTTATTTTCTGATAATTCTGCGTTACAGTACATTATGCAACAGCACAAATTGAACCACAAGCATGCAGCTTGGGTTGAGTACTTACAAAGTTTCACGTTTGTGCTTAAACACATTAGTGAGCAATCGAATAAGGTAGCAGATGCGCTTAGTAGGAGAACATTACTGTTACAGGAGAGAAAAATGCAGATCTTAGGATTTGAACACTTGAAAGAGTTGTATCCGATTGACACCGAGTTTATGGAAGCCTATGAGGCTTGCTAAAACCCGTTGTTACGAAATGACAGCAAGTGGCTGGATTATAACTTACAGGAAGGATTGCTGTTCAAAGGAGGGTAGTTATGCATTCCCAATTGTTCTATGCGGGAAAATATCATACAGGAAAAACACAGCGAAGGCCTGGCAGGACACTTTGGAATTGATAAAACCATTGCTCAGGTACAGCATTTCTATTTTTGGCCTAAGTTGCAGCGAGACGTACAGAGGTATGTGACTAGATGTAAAACTTGTCAATTGGCAAAAGGTCACAGTCAGAACACTGGACTTTATATGCCATTGCCCATTCCTAGTCGACCTTGGGATTCGGTCAGCATGGATTTTGTGCTGGGTTTGCCAAAAACACAACGCGGCTTTGATTCAGTGATGGTTGTAGTCGACCGATTTTCGAAGATGGCACACTTTATACCGTGCAGGAAAACCAGCGACGCTACTTACATAGCACATCTTTTCTTTACAGAGATTGTGCGGTTACATGGACTTCCACGCACCATTATCTCTGACAGAGATGTCAAATTTACTGGTCATTTCTGGAGAACCCTGTGGAAAAAGTTAGACACTCAGTTGCAGTTCAGCTCCGCTTATCATCCGCAGACGGACGGACAGACGGAGGTAGTGAACCGGAGTCTGAGGAATTTGCTTAGAAGTCTAACCGGTGAAAATTCCCGGACTTGGGATCGTGTACTGGCACAGGCGGAATTCGCATACAACGATTCCCCTAACCGTAGCACAGGTTACAGTTCGTTCCAAATTCTGTACGGATCCGCGAGGAGTGCACGAGTTACGAGATTTGGGCAAACTGGAGAAACGGAGTGCTGATGGAGAAGATTTCGCCCAAGCTATGAGCAAACTACACGAACAGGTTAAACTAAAACTACAGGACAACAGTCAGAGATACAAGCAGCGAGCTGATACAAAACGCCGGGAAGTTCAGTTTAATGTCGGGGATGAAGTTCTTGCGTACTTACGCAAGGAACGATTTCCAAAGCGAGAGTACAGCAAGCTCAAGTTTAAGAAAATCGGGCCCTGCAAGATCATTCGCAAATTTTCTGCGAACGCTTACGAGATATAGTTGCCACCAGGGATTGGTATTTCCCCTATTTTTAACGTGGCAGATCTGTTCCCTTATATTGCAGGTTCGGCAGATGATGCAGCAGCAGAGCCACCACGGGACATCAAATTGGAAGAAGATTCATGGACGAGACAGATGCCGATGGCACCACCCGTCGAAATTGAGGGAATTCTGGACACACAGGTAGCTAAGCGCACACGCAGGAAGGAGTATTTGCGGTATTTGGTGAAGTGGAAGAACCGTCCAATAGAGGATAGTTCGTGGCTTAATGAGACACAAATACGAAAGGCAGGTTATTCTGTTGACGACCTCATGGAACGGAGCCATCACTTTTTGTCACCCCGGGAGCCTGATGCAGGAGCATCCAGCTCTGAGGAGACGTAAAGTGGTTGACAGTCTCACGAAGAGACCAGAACACACAGTCGTTTATTTTAATTGGACAAGTGTTGGGCTTGTCAGTTACGGGACTTTATTTTACTTATTTTATTTTATTTCATCTGTCTGTAGGTTGATAGGATTAGGATAGTCATAGTGGATCACTGTTACTGTTTAATAGTCTCTTTAAAGTTACATTAGGTAAAGACAGTTAAAGAACTGACCAAACAATTATTTTCTGTTGAGACAGTTTACAAAGAACAGTTATGTTTTCATTAGGATATAAGCAGGAAGAGAACCATTGTAGGGGATTCCCCCGAAGAACAGAGAAAAAGGAATATAGATACAGTCATTCTCACCTAACATTGTTTTCCATTTATCTTTTCTAATTCGAAATATAGCATCACTGTACAATCTAATTAAAAGCAGCATAATATGTTTTCTGCATAATAATGTAAATTGAAGTAACAGACAGAGCATCGCGTGGAGAAAAATAGCATAAGCCGTAGCTGTCATTACAGATCAGGAGACGGGAACTGCGAAGGCAGCCAACTACACAGTCAAGCGAAATAACGAACAGCACAAGACAGGCGGACAAATACCATTGTCAAATAAAACGAGAATTCAGGCACATAGAAGTAAATCTAAGGTAATTCGAACCCTGACCATTCATCATTGTATAAGCTTATCAAATGCCGGAGGAAGTAAATCTATAGCGAATCATTTCAATAACCAAATGAACTCATAACTAATATCACTCAAGCAACATCGTTTCTTTCATTTGAACAAAGTTACCATTAAAAACGTCGGAGTCCCAAAATAATAAGAGTTCAGCAAGTGATATTACAACCAGAGACCAAACGGATACGGTAGAAATTCCCAACAGACCGGCGGATGAGGGTTTGAGTAAACCCTAAGGTTCCACAGAACCGGACCGTAAGCAAAATTTACAGATAGAGGGTTTGAAAACCCTGACTATTTTCTCCATAAGAAAAATACCAAAACGTCGACACATAACTGGATGTCGTGATAGTTAAAAACTTCAAGAAGGGTTTTAACACCCAACTAGGAACAAGATACAGACGCGAGGACAGAACCAGAAAACGGAGCCATCGAAGTATGCACGGGAACTAACATTGTATGCACAGGTGACAAACTAGTCACAAAGAAAGATTTAAGAGCCTGGACTAAGTAACAGTCTAACTAAGGAAAGACACTACCCGGAAGATTACGAGCGGAGGAACTCGACATAGCCGTGGAGCACACCGAGCCTGCAAAACCCCATGACTCGGAACCACCTGCAAACACAGTAAAAGCAGGTTAGCGCAAAAGACAACCAAATGTCAGTCGAAATTCAAGGAGCGAGTGAAATTTAAAGGATTCTCACCTGAATCGAGGAGGGATAAGTCGGAGGAGACCATCATTACTTGCAGACCCTGAAAGACCAGTGCCGAGCACGTTAGAGACACTAAAAGGAGGACGGAGAATGTTCAACAGAGAACCATAAACTTACCTGAAGAAATTGGTCGAAGCGCAAGAGCTTAAGGAGGAACCTGTCAGCAAAACAAATGCATTAACCCTGGAACGAAGCAGCAAATAGATGAACAGAAATCAGTCAATACACCATAACCTTCAGCTATTCTCGTGTTGAACAGGGAGTAAGTTTACAGGCGAACAAAGCTTACCATTGTAGTGTCAAGAAAACAAAAGAATCCACACAGACAGCGCGCGGAGAACAGAACCACCGAACCCAGAAGTTACACAGTCACAGAGCAGCTCGCGGGACGGTGAAAAGTGAAAGTGAGAAATGATTAGGGTTTTGCGTTGACAAAAGAGCACCGTGTGTAAGGAGACCGACAGTTGGAGGTGGATAACCGGAAAGGTCCGTCGAAACCCTAACTCATTCCCAAGGTGGCGTACGATAGCTCAGGTCAACCATAAATTCGGCCAGGACAAGGTCTTGTCGAGAACAGGGATATTTTATCAATTGGCGGAAGGGCTATTATAAGGGCGGAAATATTTTAATAATTGGCGGGAGGCCATCAAACTTTATAAGAACCAATAAGACTCAAGATGATAATGTCAACTATGGAGATGATTCACCATTTTTGGAGTAAAAAAATAAAAAGATTAAAAGAATAATAAAACTATTTTTTCAACTGGTATTTTCAACTTATCTCCCTAAAGTGTTACTCAAATTTCGATCGGAATACTCGTTAAATGCAAAATTTAATTTCTCATCAAAAAGTACCCATGTTGCATACTTTCGATGGACCATGCTACATGAAAAATGAGAAATATATGAAAAACTTGATTGCAATAATGTTTCATTTTTGTAGTAGTGTCTTTCGAAAGTATGCAACATGAGGAATCCAATTTTGCATGCAACGAAAATAAGTTGAAAAAATAGTTTTTTCTTTTTTAATGATATAATCTAATCTTATTTTATTATTTCCACTATTATTTTATAATTTATTTAAGAGACCCATTTTAGAAGTCAAAATTCCACTAATACAAATTGTGATAATTTCACCTCTCAAAATTGTAAATTTAACCAAATTTAACCAAAAATTATATCAAAAAAACTACAACTTTTAAAAACTAATTTACATAAATTCATATGAATATAAATATGTTAAATCCAACCAAATTTATCTTCTATAAAAAAAAAAAACCTAAATCTTAAACCAAATATAATAAACTTTGAAATAATAAAATAAAAAAACTGATCATTTTAAAAAACTAATTTGTATAAATTCATATAAAGCTAGATATGAAAACCCTAAAATTTTGATGAATATATTTAGTAAATAAAATAATTTCTCGATAAAATTTATGAAAAAACGATTTAATATTTAAAGTTCATTGGACAGTAAAGTTCTGTCCAATGCACCCTACATCCATTAGCAAAAATTTGTGCACGGCTGCCATGTGATTCCTTTGTCGAAGGTTGGCTAGTAAGTTGCAACATAAGTGAGCTATAACGAAACTCATATAGTTAGTGATTTAAAAACAGAACAATACATCAACCAACATTATTTCATTTTTTATAATTTGCTTCAATGAAGTAAAATTTCAAACCTCAGTTTTGTCTAATAATGCAAAAGGTTAATCGAGTAAAAATCATAATTTCTGAGCTCTAAAGAATTTTAAAAAATCCAACTATAAGTAAATTTTCAAAACTCTGTTGGGTCAAAGTCTCGAAAAGCTTAAAAAAAAATAAAAAAAACAAAATTTCTAAATTTTCAACGTCCAAAAAAAATTCTCGTCAATCTAACTATAAAAAAATATAAAAACCGTTCAATCAATAACTCTGTTTTGTCAAATTCTTGAAAAGATTATGACATTATACAATTTCAAACTTCTATTGTGTTATTTTTTCGAGAAGGTTAATGGATCACAAAAGTCTTAGATCTAAGGTTAATGAAGTGAAATAATTTAATTTTTTGTTTATAAATTTTAGAAAAAATCAATCTCTAAGCTTTCAATTTTTTAAGATTTTTAATGGATACCACTGTTTTTTTTGCTTAAGCAAGAGTAGTGCTTTCTATGTCATTAAAACAAGCATAATTTACAAAATTTACACCAAGCCACCAAACTGAGTGGTAATGGGCTTGCAAGGATCAGACTCGAAAGAAACTAAGACTTCATACCCCCAGCAAATACACTCCCAATCATTTGAGAACACACAAAAATAAACCACGGGACCCACAGGTTCCGCGGACCCTCCCCTCAACATCCACGTCATCAACAACCTAATCCTACCTTGAATTCTCCACCATCTAAACTTCTCATTTAATAGATACAACTATTAAAAAACATAAACATATTCAATAAAATAAAATTATAAACCTTTGTTTTTTATAGTTTATGATAATGAAATTGTTTATTACAAAAGACACTCATTAAAGTAAAACTTTCTTCAAACTCAACTCTAATTTGTTAAATTTTGAAAAAGTTTGTAGTTTACGCACTTTCAAAGTTTATAGAAATCTTTGATTTATATAAATCTTTAAATCTATATAATACTAACCAAAAAAAACATCAATCAAAACACATTCATCCTTATTATTTCCCAAATGCAAATGGAAGAAGCATTGCCAATTTCTAGCAAAGGTTATAGTTTATGATAACGAAATTGTTTATAACAAAAGGTACTCAATAAAGTAAAACTTCCTTCACACCCAACCCTAATTTGTTAAATTTTGGAAAACATTATAATTTATGAACCTTCAAAGTTTATAGAAATCTTTAAATCTATTTGTTAAATTTTGGAAAACATTATAATTTATGAACCTTCAAAGTTTATAGAAATCTTTAAATCTATACAATATTAATAGAAAAAACATCAATCAAAACACATCCATCCTTATTATTTACCAAATGCAAATGGAAGAAGCATTTTCAATGAACTTTTGGATACTCTTTACCATACTTAAACTTATAGCTTTCAGTTGGCTAAACACTGAAATAAAGTGCAAATTCCTTGAACTTTTGGATACTCTTTACAATACCCAAAGCTTGTAGCTTTCAGTTCGCTAAACACTGAAATAAAGTGCAACTTCCTGAAGAGAGATCCCACCATGTAACTAATTTTCATTTTCTTTTCAAAAATATATTCATAAGTATCATATGACATGGTAGATGAGAAAATGGCAAAGTAAAGTTCTTGCTTCACCTTACACAGAAAAAGTTAAATCATATGGAATTTTATGACTTTAAATAGGCTACATTACAAAATAATATTATGGGAAAAACTATGGGTTAAGAATACCATGGGAAAAAACATAGGTTGTGACAAAGGTAAAAGACCTTGAATAGTAATTTAACTAATTTATCTCAATATTATTTTTATTATTAGTTTTATTTTTTATTTTATTTTTACTTTTATGTAATTTGACCAAGTCAAAATGTTTCATAGGTTAAGACATAACATCACATATACTCCATAATGAGTTGGAGAACACCTCTAAGAGTGATTGAAAATTTGGTAATTTCAATAAATTTTTAGTTATTTTTAATAAATAAATTCAATTTCTAATTTAATTTAACAAATATATAATTTTTATCTCCATGAAACAATAAGATCAAAATAATAAAAATGCTCAGAAATAACTATCTAAAATATATTACAAAATTTATCTAAATGAAACAATAAGATCAAAACTAGTAAGAGTGAGCAACGGTGATTAAATAGTATATTTTGAAACTTTGAAATCCCTTTCACTAAATAGGTAACCAAAGGTAAGTGAAATTTCAGAGCACATAGACACTAAAACAGAACAAGGTTTAAGTCTCAAACTTCTTATTTGATTGTTGTTGTATTAGAATGAATGAACAATAAATTCATTAAAATAGGTTTAAAAGTTATCAGAATACAAATAGGTCGGTAAGCCATCAAAAACATTATGAGTTTTCATAACCTTATTCTATCAATCCACCAAATCACCAAACGAAAAGGATTGTTTCATAAACCATCAAAGTGTTGAGTTGTTTGAGACAGTTATGCAATTCATTGTTCTAAAACTAGCAGACTTTGTACAATGATGGGGATACAACTCTTTCATCCAATATTGAAGTTGACCTCAAATTAAACTCAATCTAATTTAACTAAAAAATTATAAATAATAATAATAATAATAATAATCTATTAAGATTTTAGAATATTTATCACCTGTCACTTGGGATTATGTCAGGTGGTTGGGCAAAATAGTTGTTATCTCCCCACTTAGGTTCAATTCCCTGGAAATGACATGATGATGAGAGAAATATTGTTGTAATGACTTTGTGCCTAAAAATATTGTTATATTGAAAAAAGTTGTCTAGTTGAGAGAGGATGATTTCCCTTAAAAAAAAATTGTTCAATAAACCATCAAAAACATTATGATTTTTCATTACCTTATTCTATCAAATCACCAAACAAAAAGTAAACAATCGAAAACATTATGATTTTTCATTACCTTATTCTAGAAAATCACCAAACAAAAAATGTACAGTTTGGTACAATTTGACTATTCATTTTAAAAAATGAATAAATAATTCTTCCATTTCGAAGCTAACCCCAACTTAAAACCCAATTCAACCCTAGTAAATAATAAGATTGTTCATAAACCATTATGATTTTTCATCTCCTTATTAGTCTATGTTGTCAGGCATGGGACTATAGTAATCGAAATGGTCCTGTGGCATTAGTTCATGTCACAACTAACCAAAGTTTTTATTTTGTTGTTCAACCTAGCATTAATTTTTATTTTGCCGTTCAACCTATCATAAAGATGTAATGATTTTCCCAGCCAATAAGACTTTTGGTCATCTTATTTGGCCTCTTCCTGAGGCAGTGCTCTATATTCCCCATATAATTTCTTATATCAAAGAATTTATGCCCTTCATATTTTTCCATCAGAAAGTAATGTTGCCATTAGTCTCTTAACAGTGACTGTTTGGTTTGGGAATGTATATGTTGGCTTGTCACTTGAGCCACACCACATGACTATCTGCATGTATTGGTGTGTGTTTTTATTCTTATTTTCCATGTTGCACCTCTTGAAAAGGAGCTCAAGGACACCTCTAAGATCTCAACTATGCAATACCTAATAAAAATGTTGAGTACATTCAAGGGGTTAATGAGTCCCAAGATTTGATCTCTTTGTTAGGCCTTCAATGCAATGAACACAATAGATTTATTTGAACTATAGGTGATGGTAGTATTTAGAAGATAAACTATATATTATTATCTTGTTGGAGAAGGCCACTAAGAAACACCTCATTTTAAGGAAAGCGCTCGAGCGAGTTTTTCTTGCAAAGCTACCATGGTGGCATAACTTGTGATTTATTCATAACCAAATTGTTTTTTTAATTTTATCTCTCGACAAGTGTTTCTCTTTTTGCAAGATAGGTGCTCATAGCATCAAGTTGTGAATTGAGAAATCACTGATTTCTTCAAAGTAGAGAACCGATATCCTTTTATTCTTTCATGTTTCACTGCATTCTCATTTTTCAAGTGAGTGTGAGAAGAAAGAAGAGTATTCTCAATTTTAAAGCAAGGAAATTAGTTCTAATTCTTAACTACCATAAGTTGCACATTTGATTGTGAAGGTCATTTACTCTACTACTTCCCTAATACATTTATCACCATATCCTTAATAAAGTTCCCAGATAATCCAAAACGATTTTAGTCTTGATAACACCATAACGAGAAGAAAGAGTTTATACATCAATATCATGGTTAAATTTAATGGGTGCTTGAAATTTCCACATTTGTTACAAGTGGCTTTTCTACTTCGTTGTCATCTATACATTTTAATTTTGGATCCAATTAGTCAACGCCTATTATTCCATTGAAGGGGTTATTCCATTGATTGTGAAGGTTATTTACTCTACTACTTCGCTAACACATTCACCATTATATCCTTAATAAAGTTCCAAGGTAATTCAAAAGATCTCTTAGTCTTAATAACACCATAACAGAGAAGGAAGAGTTTATATCGATACTAGGGTTAAATTTGATGGGTGCTTGAAATTTCCACAACTGATATAAGTGATCTTTCTACTTCTTTGTCATCTATACATTTGAATATTAGATCTAGCAAGTCAAGGCTTATTATTCCATTGAATATTATATCATGGATTGTATTGGGAGATATTTCTCCATAAATTGATGCACCCACCACTCATGGCCATAACAATCTTCATGGGTACATTGTAGATAATGGATTTTGGTTAGGAGATGCTACTATAAACGAACAATCTGCATATTGTCCCTAAAGAATATCATCAATTTGACATTAGGAGTTATTTTCTTTCTTTTTTTTTGTATGTTCACATGTGCATTTTTTGTAAAGCCAACACCCTCCATTTGTTGAGTTTGATTTGTTGAGTTCAAATTGTTAAAGGCTGGAGTTCCAAGAAACCCTTTGAGGTCTAAATGGCTCAAATTGATGAATTATTAGAGTTATTGAATATTCTAATACTTTGCATTGTTGACAATACAATCATAATCAACAAAGCAACTCACATTGATGTTTTAACTTCTTTACAAAATTCGCAAGAAAAAATTGATTTTCTTCAACTTGATTCACAATTCCAATAAGATGAGTTACAACAAAATAATCAACATTATGAACCAATCCCGGTTAAGAACAATTCTTTTTTGATTTTATATTTGTATCAACATACAACACATGATCAAATTGATAATGCCACTTCAAAAGTAGATTCAAATGAAGATGAAGTTTGTCATAAACATGTTCCACTTGCACTTTTCAAGCCTGTCAATAAACCTTGGGAAGAAATCACCATGAACAAGCATAGAACATGTTTTATTTATGAGGAAATTGACCTTTCACATTATATAGACTATATTCCAAACCAATCTAGTTCTATAGTGTTGTATTCCTTCAAGAAAAGCCATCCTAACCTACACCATGTCAAGATTAGATTCGTAAATGCCAACATTGTCATCTAGCTGTCACAAAGAGGATTTTTGTTTTTTTATCTTCATTCTTGTAAACAATGTGACACGGGGATACTATTAGTGATTAACAGTGAAACTTCAAGTTTTGAAGTCCTATCAATTGAGTAGGAAGAAGAAAACTTGAACCACAACTAACATTAGAGTCATAAGCGTGATTCGATTTGTCACATCGTAAAACCACCATTTATTAGAAGACATAAGCCTTTTATTAGAAGTATGTGGTCCTTTTTAAACCACCATTTGAGAGTATTTCTATTTAATAGAAGATATCAACTTCTAGTGTAACTAAAAAATGTTTCAGGAACTATTAGGCCTTAGAGTCGAGTTCCATAATATGTGGTCATTTTTAAACACCATTTCCACCCAATAAAGTTTTTCATCATCCTTAAACCACCTTTTACTATAAGGTATCAACTTCTACTAGCCATTTGGTTTGTGGTAATCCCAAATCCACCAAATTCAAAGAGCACATTTAGCGATTGCCAATTATCCACTTCTATATTTCAACTCTAACTAAACTCACATAGATTCCTTTAGAATAAATGAGATCATGTTAGAAACCTAATCCATAAGAGTTATACCCGAATTATAACAATGTGTGATATTCACATGGAGGAAATATTAATAGTCATCGACCATCCAAAAAACTATGGACATTGAATCCAAAAATCATAAACGCGTGTTTATATCTTATCATTTTAATGAAATATATTCCACAGTTATATTTTATTTAGTATAACTTAGAAATTCCAAAAATAAAGCCTAACTCCTAATAACATCTCTTAAGTTTAAAAATAAAATTTGTTAATCGAATCATAAAAATAGTAACTGTCCTTGTTTACAATATTTTCTAATCCACAATAACCACTAGTGTCACCCTTTATAGTGAGTCACTTCAACTTCCTTTTATTGGAATCAATTGTACTAATTCACCAGCCTAAATCCATCATCAGCCTAAATAATATTTGTTAATCGAATCATAAAGGTAATAATTGTCTTTTCTTTTCAATATTTTCTAACTCACACTAACCACTAGTGTCAATGTTTTTGGTTTTTGGTTAGTGTCAATTTTTTTTAATAGTGAGTTATTTCAACTTCTGTTGGTTGGAATCAATTGTACTAATTCACCAATTTAAATCTATCTTAACTATGAAATTTCTTTAAGTGCAAATATTTTTTCTGAGTGTAAAATTTGAAGAAAAGCTTGCACTTGGAAAGATTTAATCTCTCTCAGAACTTGATAGTCAAAATGTTTTAATTAATAATTTTGTATTTTAGTTATAGTTTTTTATGTAAATTAATTTTGTTTTTTTATATAATTTCACTAATTCAAAATGTTTTAATTAATAATTTTTCATTTTATTTACATTTTTTTAATGTAATTTGGGTGGATCAAAATGTTTAGATAACATAATATAGCAGTATATTACAACATCCCTTCCATACGCATATGAAGATGTCTCTTGGCCAAAAATGTATTAAAAAATTTATATATATTATATTTATTATATATATATATTATTATATATTATATATTATATATATATATGTGTGACATGAGAGATGGTTTTTTGGCATGTGGTATTGATGAGTCATGGTATGGTATGGTTAATAATATCCATGGTCAAGTGGGTTGAGTATCCATGGTTAAAAATCTTGTTATTATTTAGATTGTGAAATGAGACGTGGATTTTGGGCATGTGGTATTGATGAGTCATTAAATTGGCCCTTGATATGGTATGGTTAAATATATCCATGATAAAGTAGAGGTGAATATATATGGTTAAAATATTGGTATTGTAAATAATAAATTTTTATGTGTTTATTAGTGAAATTTAAATATGGTTACAAAATTATTATTTTAATTTATATGGTAAAATGGATTTTAATTTATAACCACTATTTATATCTTATATATTTTAATGTGATTGAAGTGTAGATATATCTCAAAAGTAATTATATTCTTTTTTTTAGATTTAATAAAAAAATATGTTATAAAATTGTATTCAAATAAAATATTTTGAATGTCAAATGAGAGATGATTTTTGGGCATCTTGTATTGATGAGTCATGCTATTGGCCCACGGTATTGTAACAAAGTCTATTTACAAGTTAATAGTATCTATGGCAAAATGGATGTGAATATCCATGGTTAACTATTGTTATATTGGTAAGTTTATTGAAAGTATTAAGTTTTTATGTGCTTATTAGTTAAATGTAAATATGGTTACATAATAGTTATTCTATTTTATATGAATTTTTTTATATAAAAAGTAATTCATAATTTTATTAATAAAAACAAACTTGCCATATAACAAATTGAATTTTATTATTTTATTAGTTTTAACTTTTTACTGGCATTACAACGTCTCCCCTACTGAGCTCTATATTACTTTTAATCGACATGTAAATGTTTACCAAATCTTTAAGTATTATCAATTGAGACATATTAATATAAATTCAACATTAAAAATGTTTACAAACTTTCTTACATTACACCTACATGGCTTGTAGATGTGTAGATGCGCATCTGGGGGGTGGTTTTTGGGCATGTGGTGTTAATGAGTCATTAAATTGGCCCATGATATGGTATGGTTAATTATATCCATGATAAAGTAGAGGTGAATATATATGGTTAAAAATATTGATATTGTAAGTAATAAATTTTTGTGTTTATTAGTGAAATTTAAATATGGTTACAAAACTATTATTTTAATTTATATGGTAAAATGGATTTTGATTTATAACTACTATCTATATCTTATATATTTTAATGTGATTGAAGTGTAGATATATCTCAAAAGTAATTATAGTCTTTTTTTTTAGATTTAATAAAAAATATGTTATAAAATTGTATACAAATAAAATATTTTGATTGTTAAATGAGAGATGAGTTTTGGGCATGTTGTATTGATGAGTCATGGTATTGGCCCACGGTATTGTAACATAGTCTATTTACAAGTTAATAATATCTATGGCAAAGTGGATGTGAATATTCATGGTTAGACATATTGTTATATTGTAAGTATTAAAGTTGTTATGTGCTTATTAATTAAATTTAAATATGGTTACATAATAGTTAATCTATTTTATTATGATTTTTTTATATAAAAAGCAATTTGTAATTTTATTAATAAAAACAAACTTGCAATATAACAAATTGAATTTTATTATTTTATTACTTTTTACTTTTTACTGACATTACAATGTCTCCTCTACTGAGCTCTATATTACTTTTAATGGACATGTAAATGTTTACCAAATCTTCAAGTATTATAAATTGAGACATTAATATAAATTCAACATTAAAAATGTTTACAAACTTTCTTACATTACACCTACATGGTCTGTAGATGGGGGGCAATAATTCATAAATATAACCACTAACACTAGAATTCGATAACAAACTAGATATTGATACCACTAATATTGCCACTTATTGCATTAATAGGAACTCTCCACGAAGGCTTTAGTCAATGAACCTTTAACATATAGCTTTGTGGCATGCTAAACAATACCCTTAATTTGACAATTTGACTGCATATGAAAAATACCTGTAAAAATCACATTGTTAACCCCTTATCAATACTAACCCAATGCACATTGCCAATTTTAAAAATCCCTACTTTCACTAGATATTGTAGGTATCCATTTTTTCATTAACATTTTTTATACATCTTTATATTTTTTCATTAACTTTGAGCTTCATTTTTATATGGAAATATAAAAACCCTTTACCCCCTATATATCCTCCAATATATTATGTCATTTTTTCCAGAATATATATCCCCCAATATTAAGCCATGGGGTATGGTATTGCTCCCAATGGAACACTCTCTAGCCCAGCATGGTAGAGATGTTGTAATGTCTTGTAAACATTTTGACTCGGTCAAGATAAAATAAAAGTAAAAATAACTTCAAATTAGAATAACTAAAATAAAAATTCTATATTGATGTTATTAATATTTTTATAAAATTAACTCTCTATTAAAATAAAAATATCTACAAATCAGAATAATAAAAATAAAATTCTTATTTTTACTAATTTTTTATGAGCAGTTAAGGTAAACTTGGTCAAGTTATTGTTGGTTTTTGAGCTCCAGGTTTATGAGAACTCATGGTATTCACATGGAATATAGCCTATTTAAAAGGGGAAATTAAATTAAATACCATGGAATATAAACTACTTAAAAGGGGAAATTAAACTAACTTGGATCCATCTTAACTCTGGATCTACCAAGCACCTAGAGAGATCAAATTTATAAATATACAAACCTCTTTAAAGTGAAAAATTAGATCAAAAGTTAAGATAAATCAAGACTAGTTATATAATGAAAAAAATAAGAACTAAAATAACTCAAGACTAGTTATATAATGAAAAAATAAGAACTATCGAAACTAGTTATATAATGAAAAAAATAAAAACTATAACCTATAAATTGTAATTTAATTTTTTTAATTTTATTTATTTAATTTGAATTTTGAATTAAAAATAACCATTCATTAAATGTTTTTAGCTTTTATAAATTTCCATATGAGTAACTATAATCTTAATCTAAACATTAAGGACCAAATAGCATTTAAATTACCTTCCAGTGCAAATATCATCAAGAAGACATCCAAGGGTGACCACTGAATTAGACCACACTTTCGACTCTCTTCTCTTGCTGACTTCTTTCTTGTTTTAGTAGCTATCGCCAAGGGTATACAGTGATATGGGGTTTAACAGTAAGTTTCGCTGGGTGAAACCCACGAGATGAGGGTTCAAATCTCATTGAGTATATATATGACCTGTTGTGTCTTGGCTAGAAGAGTAGGCGACTGTCTTGGCTAGAAGAGTAGGCGACCCCATAGTGGACGTCTCGGCTCTTGTTGGGGCATAAGTTTCCTGCTATTGTGCGGCTTGCAGGCGGTTGCACGTAGCCTAGGTTTATAATGGCAGCCAATTAGATTTGATCGGCTCTTGTTGGGGCATAAGTTTCCTGCTATTGTGCGGCTTGCAGGCGGTTGCACGTAGCCTAGGTTTATAGTGGCAGCCAGATTTGATCCTAAGTCTGTTCAGGATAACTCTCAGGGCATAAGTGTTCTGCTATTGTGCGGCTTGCAGGCGGTTGCACGTAGCCTAGGTTTATAGTGGCAACCAGATTTGATCCTAGGTCTGTTCAGGATAACTCTCACCAGTTACCAATTATCCTAGATTTAAAAAAGAAACTATCCCCAAGGGTCTTTCAGCTAGCTTGAATGGCTATATCCGATCCCATCCACTATGCCAACAACAATTTTAATTGTGACTGTACCAAATTTATATTCGATTTCAATTTAAGGAGCTAGGGAGTTCAAACCACATCTGTTATTCTATTATATTATTATATAGTTTTTCAATTTGCTTATTTTGATTTCTACGTTTTTTTATTTTTATTTTTTTTGTTTTGTTTAATGCTAAGCCTTGGACATGATCCCCATCAGTTATGACAACCAAAGTGTTGAATTTATATTTGATTTCAAGTCAAAGAGCAATAGAATTCAAACCACATCTTTAATTACCAAAGTGTTGAATTTATATTTGATTTCAAGTCAAAGAGAAATAGAATTCAAACCACATCTTTAGTTTAGTTATATTACATTATTATATAGTTCTTTCATTTCATTACAACATTTCTTTCCATTTCTTGTTGTTTCCAAAACAATTTGCCCATTTTAATTTCTCAAAATAATTTTGGATATCACACTACAATTTTTTGTTTGCGGGAGTAGGAATTGCATTGGAATAACCCTAAGTTGGTGTTGGAAATCCCTCTCATAAAGATTTCTTAATTTAAATCAATAATGTTTCCTTTCTATTATTTTAGTTTTTCTGATTTTGAAGTGTATAAAAAAAAAAAAAAAAAAAACTAATTTTTTCTTCCTACTTATAGTTTAGCTTTTTCTAATAAGAAATCTCATAAAACAAAAATTAAATGATTAAATAATTCCATTCTATATATGTTCATGGTTTTTTGAAAAGTAAAGTTGGAACACTAACAAGTCCATTTATGTTTTTATTTCTTTGAAAAATAATAGATTTGTTATATTTTTTAGATCACCCTCTTTGTAGAAGAACAATCTATTTATCTAATGTAATTATTCATTTTCTGATCTCTATGTTTATACCATATTTTGAAAATAAAGTTAACTAAGTAAGAGATCCATTTATATTTTTATAGACCTTATATGTTGTTTATCATATTTTAGTTTCTCTAGCTGTTAAAAAAAGAAAAAGATGTATCTATTTATTTGTTTCTTGTAGTAATTTGGCCTGTTTGATTTTCTTTTGTAATTTAGTTTATTTGGTTTTACATAAAGATGTATTTGTTTGTTGGTTTTTTTTATTAATTTAATTTTTCAAATAAAAAAAAAATTCAAACTACCTTTTAAATTTTCCCACTTAGTTGGTGATTTGAGAAAGATAAAAAATGAATAAATGCATGTTATCTATGTTCCCTTTGAGCATCTTGAATTTTGGGGCATTCCATGAGAGAATGAAATTACTAATGGCTATGATCAAAAGCCTCATGATTAAAAAATGATGGGAAATGGGGAACATTGTTTGCACGTGGTGACCATATCTTTACTTATTTCTCTATCATTCCATTGATCATATTTTTAAATTTGAAAGTCAAATTAATTTACAAAATTATGTCTTAATTAATTTCTTATTTCTTCTTAACCTCGTTTTGTATGGCATTTTTAATGATTCTGAGCCATTTAAAACTTGTTGCTCATTTTATTTTTTAATTAAACTACTTTTCCTTTTGAACTTAATTTTGTATAACATTTCTATTGATTTAGTGTCATTTATAATTATCCAATATAGTTCAAAATTAGACATGTTTTTCGATTAGTTCATGAAGTATTAGAAAGATTTCGTTATTAATTTGGATGTTTAATATGATTATGTATTAAATATGTTTAAAGCACTACACTCTCTATTTCTCACACTTAAATATTTTCAATTATTTTCTTTAGTTAATTGATTTAAGATATGAGTTAAATTTATGTGGTTAATATTAAAATTTTAAATTCAATTTTTATAGAGTGTAGATTTATTTTATTTCGAGCGCTGCTAAGGATTGACAGGATCAAATCTATTGAAATGTGACAACAAGACATGTAATTATGGGTAAAATATTAGTAACTACTACTAGTTAGTTTTGTAATGAAATTGCTAACTAATAGTAGTTATGTAATGGAGGAGAGGCTCTTATAAAATTGGTGAATGCCTAAGATCATGTAATCATGAAGAATCATTCTTGATCAAATAAAGATATAATCCCTTGCCCCGTGGATGTTTCCTTCACACAATGTCAAGCTTTTACCACGTAAAATATTGTGTTTACTTGTGTGATTCTTTTCGATTTCCATTCAGTTTTAATTTCATTTCTTTTTTGTTTAAATTCACTGCTCGAACCAACAAGTGGTATCAGAGCTTGAGGGACGAACAGTCTGTTGGTTGCCCACTGCCCTAGTTAAAGAAAGGGAGAAGAACTACCGTGTTGATATGACTGATTGTCCACCTGCTTGTAAACGACGAGTTTGATCTGTTTATCAAAGAAGAGTCGAGTACGTAAGTCGTCGCCATCGAGGAGGGTTCTCTGCAGTGTCATTTTTGCAAAGCCGCAAAGAAGAGCTAAGAGGTTCTACTAGCCACCGAGAGGTTCTGACAGTCACCGAGAAAAGGAGGGCTACAGCTGGAAAAATCCGTCGACAGGTTTTCACTAAGCCCCGCTCAGATTTTTGAAAGGAGAGGATTTGTCGCCGAGAAAAGGAAGAGAGTCCCCCTCGAATTTTTGAAAGGAGAGGAGTTGTCGCCGAGAAAAGGAAGAGAGTCTATCTATCTGGAAAAAGCCGCTGAAGAGAGAGAGAAAAAAAAAAAAAAAAGAGACTATCACCAAGAGGTCGACCCTTTCGCCGGAGAGAAAAGTGTTGTTTCGATCAGCAGAAATGAAAATTTTGTTGAGTGCTAGTGAATTTGAAAAAAGAAATAGGGTTTTGAAGTTTTTTGTTTGGAAATTATTTCCTATTTATTTGAAGTAATCAATCTGTGTAGTAAGATAAAAAGAAATTTTGGAATTTAAATCAGAGTTAAAAAAAGGGGGCAACAGAATTAGTTTTTTTGTGTCGAAAATCCAAATCAGAAAGAAACCCTAGTTGAAGGCAGATTGTGGAGAAATTCAAATTCATAAATAAACTCTAGAAGCAAATTAGAAAGAATTGGCTAAAATGACGAATGTAAAGTTCGAGGTGGAAAAATTCACCGGCAAAAACAACTTTGCTTTATGGAAACTGAAAGTTAGGGATTCGCTCATGCAACAAGGGTTGCACAAAGCAATTAGACGGGGTGAAGAAGAAAAATGTTGGCATGATAGATTCGGACTTGGATGCTCGAGCTCTCAATACCATCAGGTTATGCCTGGCGGATGAAGTTCTTTCCAATATAGTTGAAGAAACTTCAGCAGCGGGTTTGTGGGGAAAACTGGAAACTTTATATATAACCAAATTGTTAACCAACAGAATTTATCTAAGAAGACAATTGTACAGTCTTCGAATGAAGGAAGATACAAAAATTGCAGAACATCTAAATGCTTTTAATACACTTATTTACCAATTGTCAAATATGGAAGTTAAATTTCAGGGAGAAGACAGTTATCACCTTGCTGTGTTCCCTACCCGAGTTGTGGGACCACTTTGTTACCTCTATCAGTTTGAACACAACTGAGTCCTTATTTGATTCAATTGTGAGAGCTATGTTAACTGAAGAAGGAAGAAGTCTAATGTTGAAACCTCTGCATCAAAAGCCATGGTAGCCAGAGGACGGTAAAAAAAGGAGGGGAGAAAACAACGGGCTCTTCCAGGTCTAAATCAAAGGGTAAAAAGTGTAAAGCCAAAAGTTGGTACTACAATAAAATAGGACACCTAAAGAAAGACGGTTGGAAACGGAAAGAGTCTGAAAATCCAAATAAGGAAGCAAATCAAATTGATTCAAGTATGATAGATGAAGTTTTATTTGCTGAAGAATTATGTGTGATAGATGAAACTTTTCCTGTAGGTAATGTCTCTCGAAATTTTGAAAGTTGGTTGTTAGGCTCTGGTGCTTCTCATCACATGAGTCCACACAGATATTGGTTTACTTCATATGAAGTTGTAAATGGTAGTTCTGTGTTTATGGGCAATAATGTATCATGTCAAATTGTTAGGATGGGAAATATCAGAATTAAAATGTATGATAACACAGTTAGAACATTAATTAGTGTTAGACATGTACCTGAATTAAAGATCATTTTGATTTCTTTGGGAGTTTTGGACTTGGATGGTTATAAGTTTATAGGTCAAAATGGAGTGTTAAAAATCTCAAAAGGCGCCCTAGTTGTTATGAAAGCAGAAAAGGTTGGAAATATTTACAAACTCAAAGGAAGTACTCAAGTCAGTGAAGCGTCGATTTATCAAACAAAGAAGAAGAAGGTACTCGCCTATGGCATCAATGATTGGGTCACATGAACGAGAAAGGTCTTCAGGTACTGATGAACGTAAACTACTCCCTGATTTAAAATCCTTGAAGTTGGATTTATGTAAACATTGTGTGTATGGAAAACAATGTAAACAAAGGTGTAAAACTGGAAGTCATAATAGTAAAGAAATTTTGGCCTATATTCATTCTCATCTGTGGGGACCATCTATTGTTATATCGTATGGAGGTGCTTTATATTTCTTAACATTTATTGATAATTTCTCTCGAAAAGTTTGGGTCTTTATCTTAAAAAATAAAGTTGATGTATTCAATGTCTTTAAATAATTTAAAGAAATAGTATAAAAAAGAACAGGGAAATCAATTAAATGTTTAAGAACTGACAATGATAGTGAATTTACTTCTCTAGAATTTGAACAATACTATAAGGATGAAGGAATTAATAGACATAAAATTGTTGTTTATACTTCTCAGCAAAATGGTGTTGCTGAACATATGAATCAGACTCATATGGAAAGAACTAGAAGCATGATCAACAATGCTAACTTGCAAAAGGAGTTATGGGCAGAAGCAATATCCATTGCTTCTTATTTAGTTAATAGATCACCTTCAATAGCAATTAATTGTAAAATTCTTGAAGTTGTTTGGTCAGGTCAGTCTTGTGATTATTCACATTTAAGGATATTTGGTTGTGATGGCTATGCTCTTATTCCTAAAAATCGGCGTTCAAAATTAGATCTAAAATCAAAATATTATGTCTTCGTTGGGTATGACTATGTAGTGAAAGGATACAGGTTGTGGAATCCTACTTAACAGAAGATAGTCATTAGTAGAGATGTAACATTTGATGAAGCTTCTCATTTAAGATCAAACGTTGAAAGAATTGAACAGGAACAGGTATCGCCAAATCAACCAATTCAGTTGGAGGCTAGACCTTTTTTCGAAAGTCAAAAGGAAAGAGAGACCTCTGGAGGAAAAGGTGATGAAGATACAAAGGAAACTATTGAAGTTTCTGAACCAGTTTAGCAACCAATCACTCTAAGAAGGTCTAGAAGGGAAAGAAAAACTCCCAAAAGGTATGAAGATTTTGCTTCATCTTTTGCTTTAATTACTGAAGATAGGGAACCTTGTTATAGGAAGCAGTGGATGATACAAATACGAAAAATGGAAAACAACTATGGAAGAAGAAATGGATTCCTTAGCCAAGAACAATCCCTGGGATCTTGTAGAGCTTCCTGAAGGGAGAATTGTTGTTGGATGCAAATGGGTCTTCAAATTGAAATGGAAAGTTGATGGAAGTATCGAAAGGTATAAGGCGGGGCTAGTAGCAAAAGGGTATTCTCAGGTTGAAGGTATTAACTTTCATAATATTTTTTCACCAGTTGTAAAACTTGTTTCTATTCGTATTGTGTTGGCACTAACTGCATTACCTAACCTTGAGTTAGAACAGATTGATGTTAAAACAACTTTCCTAATGGTGATTTGGATAAAAAAAATATATGAAACAACCAAAGGGTTTTGTACAAGATCGCAACAGAAGATTAGTCTGCAAACTCAAGAAATTATTGTATGGCCCAAGGCAGACTCCCAAGCAATGGTACAAGAAGTTTGACTCCTTCATGGTGAGCCAAAACTTTATTAGAAGTGAGTATGATCATTGTTTATACTTTAAGAGTTTCAGTGGCATATTCATCATCTTAGTTTTGTATGTTGATGATATGCTTATTGCTAACAAAACCATGGAAGAGATCAATAGGTTAAAGGCTCAACTCTCTAGGACGTTTTTATATGAAGGATTTTGGAGTAGCAAAACATATCTTGGGCATGGAGATACACAGAGACAGGAAAAATGGTAAGCTTTGGTTATCACAACAGAAGTGTGTGGAAAGAGTACTTGAAAAGTTTGGTATGAACAGTGTGAAACTTGTTAATGTTCCATTAGCTTCCCATTCTAAGCTTTCTTCGGTTTTGAGTCCTAGAACTGGTGAAAAAAAGCGTATATGTCTCATATACCATATGCAAATGATGTGGGCAAATTAATGTATGTGATGGTATTTACAAGCCCTGACATTTCACATGTAGTTGGAGTTGTCAGCAGGTTCATGGAAAATCCAAGGGAAGAACATTGGCGAGCAGTGAAATGAATGCTTCGATATTTAAGAGGCACAAGTGATCATTGCATCATCTTTAATGTTAGTGAAGGATCAGTGTGGATATGTGGATGTTGATTATCCAGGTGATTTGGACAAAAGGAGGTCTACTGCAGGTTATGTTTTTACTCTTGCAGGTGGAGCAATTAGCTGGATGTCAAAGCTTCAAGAAGCAATTGCGTTGTCCACTACCGAAGCAGAGTATATCGCTGCTTCAAATGCCAGTGAAGAAGCAATCTAGTTAATGGGTCTACTTGATGAGATTGGGAGGATGTAGGAGAGAGTGAATGTATTATGTGACAATCAGAGAGCTATTCACTTGGCAACAAATCCAGTTTATCACAGCAAGACCAAGCACATTAAGGTATCCTTTTCTAAGACATGTGATCGATGGTCGAAAAGTAGCTCTCAAGAATGTCCATACACGAGAATTGTGCAGACATATTCACAAAGCCAATTATAGTAGAGAAGTTGCAATGGTGTTTGGCTTCTCTTGGCTTGCAAAAGAGATGATAAATGGGCATGGGCAAGGGATTAGGAAATTTTTTTGTCAAGGTGGAGTTTATTGAAATGTGACAAGAAGACATGTAATTATGGGTAAAACATTAGTAACTACTACCAGTTAGTTTTGTAACGAGATTGCTAACTAATAGCACTTATGTAACAGAGGAGTCTCTTATAAAACTGGTGAATGCTCAAGATCATGCAATCATGGAGAATCATTCTTGATCAAATAAAGATTCAATCCCTTGCCTTGTGGATGTTTCCTTGACACACTGTCAAGGGTTTACCACGTAAAATATTGTGTTTACTTGTGTGATTCTTTTTGCTTTCCATTCAGTTTTAGTTTCATTTCTTTCTTGTTTAAATTAATTGCTCAAACCAAAAAAATCTCTTTTTTCACTGTTAAAAGAAGTTTGTACCTCGAAAGATTAAAATAAATTTAACTATTGTATTAAATTTGGGCGGGCGTATTATACAAAAAATAATTAGCAACCATAAAAACAAAAACTACACCGAACATCGTCTGATTGCTTTATTATATATTTCATTCTTGTCAATCAATAAAAAAAGGTTCATAAACTTTTGAAACTTCGAACTGATTGCAATGATTCTCTTTGCATGGTGTCGTTTACTGACTATTGTTCCAACACTACAACCAATATTTAAGGTAATTGCAATCACCTTTTTCATGCGTAACTTATAACATGTCAAAGTGATTAACATGTATGACTTTTGCACCCCTGTAATAAATTTGTCAAATATTCTCTAATCATTCTTTTCCTCAGCTTCGAATGCAAATTTACCAAATATTCCCTAATCATTATTTTCTTCAACCCTCTATTGTAAGGTATGCACAACAATATATATTAACAAATTATCCATAAACTAAAAATGAACATATAAAATACATAGAATAGCAATTTATCTAATAACGAACATATGAAATAGTTATTGGGGGATTTTGTTTCATCTTAATGAAGTGCAAAGTTTTGCAAACCCTCCATGACTTGCAAGTTAATCCTTTTAATGATGAAGGTGAAGCACAATAATTAGATATTGTAATGAAGCACAAAATTTAGCTATTGACAGCCATAATAAAATATTTTATTAATAATTGATAGATGAATAAATAATTACATTTTTGTGAGAGGTTCTAGCTATATACCGCCTTAAGTGCCTGTTGGTGAACGGGTATGATCTTTTGATCGTGCCCTTTGCCTAATGAACTATAACAAACTAACTAATTTTTTACGTAACATTGCCTTCCTCTCAAAAGAATGTTTTGTCCTCACAACGTACGTAACGACAGATGTTGCTGACGAAATGCTTCAGTGTCCCAAGAAGCTTCTTCTTCTAGTAAGTCCCTCCCCTTAATCAAGTATTCCTTGATTGTACGAGATCCAAGCTTCCTTTCTCGAGTAGATAAAATACCTTCTGGTTCTAGAATGACCCTTCCTTCATCATCTAGGGATGGAAGCGTTGTTTGCGTTGATTGATGGACACCCAGTGCCCTTTTAAGGCACGAGACATGGAAGACATTGTGAACGCGACTTTTCTCTGGGAGGCTTAAACTATGTGCAACTTGGCTGATCTTTCTATTGACCTAATATGGTCCATAAAACATCGATGCCAATTTATTTTTTCCTTTTTGTTTCAAGGACAATTGTTTGTATGGTTGAAGCTTGACAAATACCCACTCTCCAGCTTTAAATTCTCTTTTAGTTCTATTTCGGTCCGCTTGTTGCTTCATACGGTTCCTTGCATTATTCAATTTTATTTTTTTTTTGGGTTTGGACGATCTTTTGGGTTTCTTCTAGTTGGTTTTTAACAGCAGGTAGATTTGTCTGGATAGTGGCTAGATCCTTCCATTTTGGGGGTTCATATCCATACAAAGCTTGGAATAGTGTCATTTTTGCTGACATGTGATAAGTATAATTATACCACCACTCAAAGAGATGCAACCATTGAGCCCACTTATTTTGTTTTTCTGTAGCGTAGCAATGTAGGTGGACCTCCAAACATTTATTGACAACCTCTATTTGTCCATCTATTTGAGGGTGATAAATGGAACTCATATTTAGGTAGGTTCCTATGTGGTTGAACAATTCCTTCCAAAAAATTCCCTTGAATTTGGCATCTCTATCACTCACAATGACTTTCAGAAAACCATGTAGCCTATATTGCCATAAAGTGGGCATATTTGGTGAGTATGTCGACCACTACGAAAATCTCTTGTCCTTGCCTTCAGACACGAGTAATCCTTCAATAAAATCCACTGATATTTCTTCCCCTTTTTGATTCAAAATGTTTAAGGGGTAAAGTAATCCAAGTGTCATAATATTTTCACTTTTATTTCTTTGACATGTCACACTCTGCTACGTACTTCTGAATATCGCGACTCATCCCTTTCCAAAAGAATGATTGACGTGCATTGTAGTAAGTCTTAAAAAATCCTACATGTCCGGCTGACGATGAATCATGTGACTCTTTGAGTATCTTGGATTTAAACATGGAGTTTGCATTCAAATAGATTCTTCCTTTGTACCATAGAATATCATTATTCCATTCAAATTTTGATTTGTTTGGAAGGTTATTGATTATCGCAATTATTTCTGGATCCTTCGCATACTCACTTCGAATCTCATTAAGCCATTCAGGCACAACAACCGAGACTGCAAGTAGTGTTGGTTCTTCATCTTTCCTAGACAGGGCATCTGCTACTCCATTGTCTTTTCCCCTTTTATGTAGTATTTCCATGTCAAAGGCGGCAAATTTTTCAATCCATTTTTGTTATTCTTCAGAAAGTGTTTTTTGTTGAAGGAGGTGTTAGAGACTCTTATGGTCTGTTCGAATGGAGAACTTACTTCCCAAAAGATATTGTCTCCACTTAGCCAGTGTGTGCATAATAGCGAGCATTTCCTTGTATGTAGACTTGAGGCATTCTCTTTTATTAAGCTCCCTGATTTCAAAGCTATTGGATGCCCTTCTTGCATTAACACTGCACCTATGCTGAATCTGGAAGCATCACACTCGATAAAAATAGTTTAGAGAAATCTAGAGTTGCCAATACCAGGGCACTAGACATAACTTCCTTTAATTCTTCAAAACACCTTCCTACTTCCTCATCCCATTGAAATGAATTATTCTTTAAAAGGTTTGTCAGAGGTGTCGTTATATGTGCATAGTTTTTAATAAATCTTCGATAATATCCAGTCAATCCTAAGAACCCTCTTAGCTTGGATATATTAATCGGTTTGGTCCATTCTCTTATAGCTTTGATTTTATTAGGGTCCACTTTTACACTTTCCTGAAATATAATGTGTCTGAGGTATTCTACTTCCTTCTTTCCAAAGGTGCATTTGGATTTTTTTGCATAGAACTCATGCTATTTAGTAGTGATGCTTTTTTAATAGTGTAAGAACTTTATCCAGATGTTATAAGTGCTCCTTCCAAGTTTTACTGTAAATTAAAATATCATCAAAAAAATACTAATACAAACTTCCTAAGATATGGACGAAATAATTCATTCATAGTGGCTTGAAACGTTGTTGGTGCATTGGTTAACCCAAGTGGCATTACTTTAAATTCATAGTGACCTTCGTGTGTTCGAAATGTTGTTTTTGGTATGTCTCCCAACCTAATTCTGATTTGGTAATACCTTGACCTTAAGTCCAGTTTTGAAAAGTATTTTGTGCCATGTATCTCATCCAACATTTCGTCGAGAAAGGGGATTGGGAATTTGTTTTTAATCGTTATTTTGTTTAATCCTCTATATCCAATGCATAGTTTGAATGAACCATCCTTCTTTCTTACCAATACCGCTGGAGCAACAAATCAATAGAGCCCGAGGAGCGAACTCGCCATGATACCAGATGAGGCACAATAATTAGATATTGTAATGAAGCACAAAATTTAGCTATTGACAGCCATGATAAAATATTTTATTAATAATTGATAGATGAATAGATGATTACATTTTTGTGAGAGGTCCTGGCTATATACCGCCTTAGGTGCCTCTTGGTGAACGAGATCATACCCCCTTCGCCTAATAAACTATAACAAACTAACTAATTTTTTACATAATAGAAGAAGAGACCGTTTCTGTAAAATAAAAAAAAAAAAAAAAACTTGTTGATTTAAAGGGGAAACCAGCGGACTCTTTTCACTTGTGGTAAAAATGATTGAAAATTGAAAAAAGAGCTGATACTTTAAAGATACTGCCAATTATATGGATTAATAATTAACTAGTCTCAAGAACATTGACTTCCATGTTGTTTTGCACAAATAAACGTTCCAAAGCCATGTTGAGGCTAACATGATTGAATGTCAAACTACCACCGCAAAACTTGAAATTAATCTCATTCTCAAAATCCAGATATAAAAATCTTCATCAAATAAAGAAAAAGGAATTCTTAAATGCACCTTCGAAACTTCAGTCTGAACAAGTTTGGAAAGGAATCGCTAACAACACATCTATACAATAAGAATACGACAAAAACCCATGACTACAATAGCAAAGAACATCAGAGAATAGCAGAAAAAGTATTGCAAGTAACCTGCTATCTTCAATTAAATCTGAGGCAACAAGCGTTCCAACCATAAAAATGGCCAATATTTTCTAAGGGAAAATCTATCTGATGTCTAGGATACCGCAAAACTACTTGGCATTTTCACCACATAAATCAAATTATATTTTGAATTGTACAACTCATTCCATAGGTTGGAAATCCAACACTTACAGATGATCAGTAAAGCATATCCAGGAAGAGCAGCACATTGCAGCATAACGTTGTATGATTAGATTGTCCAAATGCACCAACCGAAATAAGCAACCAATAGAACATTTCTCTGGCTGGCATCACACCCACAATGACATAAGGCTTGGGTATGATTTTTCTAAGCACTGATCAAATATAAGTTGGTATGATAAATCAGCGTTTACTTCCAGGCATTTCATCTCACAAAGACTCATTTAGTCGGAACTTGTCCATGACAGAACCAAATCCCAGCTCAAGATCCTGCCCCAATAGAAATGTTTTGTAAAACTTCCAATCCACGGGAATTCTTTTATTGCCGCTCCTGCATATTACTAGATACTGTACATGATATTAACCTCAGATAAAGAGAACAGAAACAAATTAGCATTAAGTTACAGATATTATGGTTTGAACTAATCCTCAAATTAAACTCCAGACTTGTGGTTTCCAATAGGCTAGGAAAATAATCCACATGCAAGGCTTTCTCGATAAATCAAGCTTCAGGCACAGCACACAAATTGATAAATAATGAAAAGAAATTAAAATCATACCCTCGAATGTTAAAACGTATAAACTAACCTAACAAAAGAGGATCAGCTTTTGCATGCGCACAATAAATTATAAAAAAAAATGGCTAAGAACTAGAAAGGGGTTAAGAAAAACAATAAATAGCTAGTTTAACTGCAGATCCTGCAGAACGATTCACCCTTGGAATCATCTCTGAACACGAGCAGCTGTGGTTATGTAACGCCCCTTTTCCAAATCATAAATTGTCTTCACATGGGGTTTTCTCCATCTTGACACAGAATATGCCACAAGTCCCACTAGAATAATTGCAACCAAAGAAAAACGTGTCAGGGAATCTTCCCCAAGAATCCGTATGGTTTGAGTTGGTGGCAGATCCTCTACCGTGCTTAAAATAAAAGCTCCCAAAGCCCAGTCAAGTGGGACAGTTCCCACTTGATTTGTTATCCGAATCCTGCAATAAGATACAAATACCTTAGAAGAGATAAATTTACTGCCTACTAAGTTTATAAATGATATTAATTATAGCAGAAACAAAATATCGAGTATGACTTTCATACCATCCACAGCTTGACACAAGAAAATCCCTCTAAAATAGATTTTAGCAGTATTTCATTCTATCAACAATATATTTTATTCTGTTTAATGGGAAGTTTCAAGGTAGGATGAATTTTGCTACAAGAGGTCCCATTATTACTTATCCTATGATCATCATACAACAAATACATCTGATCAATGATATAAGATCTCCTACGAAAGAAAATAAATAAAAAACAGCATAGTTACAGAGATATTCGACAGAATAGGACCAACTCTTCAATCTAAGAATTGTCGATTTAACCCAATGACCAAGCGGGCAGATGTTGCACCCCAATGCAATAGAATCTCCATTCTCGCCATAACTAATAGAAATATATTGATCCTGAGTACAATGTTCTCTATGTTGCTCCTTGTTTCAAAGTGGTCCTTTTTGGGCGCAAATAGATGATTCGGCAAGTGGGAAGGAGTATGTGGGACATGATGAGATTGACAAGCATCTCCCTCTTCTGGCAACAAAGCTGTCAAGCAACCTTTCATGAGGCAACTACTCGGTTAAACTTGGTAGAAGTTTTAACTTTTAGAGTAGATCTAGTAATAAAGATCTCAGTCAGGATTGACACTCTTAAAGACCAAGGAAAAATGTATACACTTTCGAGCTCAAAACCAAAGTAGACATATCAGCACTGTTTACTTATGTAGGGATGGGGAATGCATGATCACTCTTTTGTTGCATGATGTACCCTTGATGATAATTTATCTTGATTTATAATGACATATATCATGCACATTTCATCTGTGTGTAACTGAAATAAAGAGAAAAGTGTGTGCACATCAAGCCCAAACAGCTCCTTGTAGCATAAATCTATTACTAATAAAACATATTTAACACCAAAGATATTTCGATAAATAAATCTAGCTATATAAATAAAACAAGCTGTAGAATATTATAGACATGATAAGCATGGTGCAGATCCACATTAACTAGATTTTTAATTAAAAAT
The DNA here is from genome assembly GCA_000404065.3 of Pinus taeda. Classification (NCBI taxonomy): domain Eukaryota; kingdom Viridiplantae; phylum Streptophyta; class Pinopsida; order Pinales; family Pinaceae; genus Pinus; species Pinus taeda. The sequence goes on from APFE031044830.1 coordinate 161,769, forward strand.
AATAACTGGACTGCACCATCGATGCTGATATGTTAGCGTTATGTATTTCCATTTGCCAGGAATAGTGCTGTAGTTATGTCTTCTTATTTGGTATAATAGATTAAAGAATGAATGGCGTAGTGAGGCTACTGGTTGGAAAACATTACCTGTAAACATGCATCCTGATGTGCTTTTGCGAAGGCCATCTAAAACATCCACATAACTCATAAGGACCTAATAATGAATAGGGCATTGCTTTTCCAACTACAAGGTTGTAAATGTTTCCATAGCCAAATAGAATGCCAAATTTCTTATGTTTAAGGTTGATCAGCTAACCAAATTTTTGGGATGGGAGGACAGGGGAACAGGTTTCAGGGATGGCTAGAAAGTACCCACAAAATTCCAGGCAATAGGGGTCGGGATGGTTAAAGATTCTTGACAAAATGTCTCTGCTAGGAATTTCTGTAATCCAGGGGGGAAAAGCACCTTGAGAAATAAACCTTCACTTATTTAAAATAATATATATTTTTAGCAGCTAAGGAAACACTACTATGAAAGAACCTCTTTAGACACCTTTTAACATTTGGAAAGGAACATAACTTTTGAAAATGAATAATATTTAATATTCCAAATCAAATTTTGCAAGCTGTAGATAAATAAAACAGTTTGCTCCCAAACGCATCAAGCTCTTCATATTGCTTTCACAATAAGGTGGTAACCAAACAAAATGTTAAAAAACAGAGCAATGCATTGCTCCTGTGTTTTCAGTTGACTTGCTATATCACACCAACTTAACTATAGTCGAAAGCTACGACGGAAGCTGAACTAAGCACCAACAAACTTGTTTCCACGAGATTCTCTCTTCTCTAGCTGAAACTGAGGTGCTTTTTCATTGTTGGATGGTGACAAATGTGTTTGAAGTCCTTGCTAGCAACATCCACATCTTCAAATCAATTTACTGACTCTTTCGACAAAATTTTGAAATGACATAGTGAACACAAGTAGAGATTACCTTAAAATCTAATATGGCAGAACAACTCAGTGCCTCCATAACTCTGTCTCGACTATCAACCAGTTCAGAAAAGCAATTCTTGACATCTTTAGACGTCCATCTCGAACTATTGAGGAATGTCTGGAAATCTTCTACACAAAAAAAGATGTCTGTCATCCTCTTTCTGGGAAGAAAATGTCCCAAGGATGTGAATATAGAAGCAATAAGCAACATCATTATTGTAATGATTGGGAAAGATGTAGATCCACAATTAAAGAGGGCAACAAAAATTGAAGAAAATGTGCATGGGAGGAAATGGTGGGAGGCACTAGATTATCACAACCTATAGTGATAGTTGTTAAGTATTTAGACACTGACTCTTCTACTTTAGAAGAGGATTATGAAGAATTGGCAAGCACAATACAGAAAATTGGATTTGAAATCAATAAATTAACTTAGAAGTTAGAAGGAACCAAGGTCAAATAAGAGGATGTAGTTATGAGGCAAGGATCTCTAATGTGATTTCATATCACACTAAGATCTGGGGTTCAAGCATGGAGTTATTGACTATGCTATGGCATTCGCTGCTGTTGGGTAAAATGGAGTTCACATAAGCCAAAAGCTGTATCCTTTCATGCTTGTCATGAGGTTGTGCAAGTCATTTGAATGGTCATCCTTCTTAGCTTTTGAGGTTACCTCAAAAGTATTTACATCATGTTTGGGGATGCTTCATGAGATTTGTGGTACAAGATAGATGATCAAGCTTTGAAAGGTCTAGGATGGATTTGCACAATGGAGATTGCTTACTCCGTGTTTGCTTGACCTTAGTTGGGTGCTTGCATGATAGTCTTTCTTATGGCATTGGATATCTTCAGACAATGTGGTGACATTCTACATGCACTGGATGAGGATCATTTTGGTACTCAGGAGAAGGGCATCAAGCCTAGACAACATTGCATAGGTTGGGTGCTTGCATGGAGGGTTGGAGTTGACTTGGGGTTGCTTGAGTTGTGAGTGTTCATGCAAGGCGAGTGGATCTAGTGAAAAACATGGCTTAGGAGGATCCACTCGCCTTGCATGAACACAATCGAAGTAAATGACTTAGGAGGATCGTTGGAGTCACTGAAGGTTTTGTAGGGGCGTTGGACACAACTTGTCAAGCATCATTGCTTTAGAACCTTGAATGTGGATTACACCTTGATGATTGACATGCGTATCCTTGGAGTGTAGCACTCCACATCTGTCTTTGTAGGCAGTTTGTAAGGGCATAGGCCCACATGTGTATATATAGAGTAAGGAGAGAGTCCTTCATATTCATTCATGTCTTATCACTTGTGTTAAAGATGTGACTAAGAGAAGTGAACTAGTCTTCCTCTCTCTTTTACTTCCTCTTTTGTACTTGTTAGACTGTAAGTCCCTAGACAATCACAAAGTCTAAAAGCACATTGATATAAGTTGCAAACCTGATCTACAATACCTAGACAATCACAAACTCTGAGAACACATTGATAAGATTTGTAAACCTTATCTATTGATGAGGTGTTGTCATTATTCGTTGATGAGCTGTCAATGAGATATAGATCTAGAAATGGTCAAAATTGTTGACTTTTCTACAAGATGCATAGTAGAAACCAATCTTCTGATCTGATAATTACTACCTAATAATTTTCATACAGTTTATCTTATGCCATTAATATTATTGAGCAATTATACACAATTTTTTAATAGTAATGCAATGGAAATAGTAAAATCATAAAGAGACAGTCATGCATAAGAGAGAGAACAAATTTACCCTGGGAAACACAAACTAGGGAGAAAATCCAAAAACTTTTCTTCTAGGAGAAATTATTCTTCAACAAGGTTTATAATTCCAAAATCTTCTAGAAAACTGTGCTAAAATCCAAGCCTATACACCAGTGAAACCTGGTCAAAATTCCAGCCAGTCAATGCTAGACAAATCATGCAAATAGTCAAATCTGGTCAAATTTTTGGGGTGGTCAACGTATCTCAAGTTAACTTCAGACCTACAGTTGGCTCTGTTGAAGAATGTAACTATGTTTGGTCTTCATAATTGTACTTGAGTCAAAATGTAATATATTTGTCAAAAGGAATTTTATTATTAATTAAATTGACTTGTTAAAGCATGGGTTTCATGCTTGGGTTAATTGTTATAGGTCAAGCCTCCATTGTAGGCTTTAGGAGTCAGGACTGTCTACTTGAGTGAAAAAGTCAAAGTTTATTTGGTCAAAGACTCCACCAAGTCTACTTCAAGACAGCCTCAAAAAATCATCATCAAGTCAGCTTCCCTCAATAAACTCAAGTCGGCCTAACCTTATATGGAGACACAACTACTCAGGCACTCATGTCGGCTTATTTACTAAGGGGAACAACTATAAATAGGAGGGTATAGCTCGCTCCACAGTTGAGACAAATAGCTCGCATAAAATTTCAAAGAAAAGGTTCGGTGGAACACAGTGAAGGAGCTCATATTTTAGAGAGAAGATTTCGATGCAATGACAGAGTTTCAGTGATCTCAGAGAAACAAAATTTCGGTAATTTCATAAACAAGTTCGGCGATGACAGTGAGACGATTTTGGTGCTAGTACAAGTGAATGAGTTCGGATCCAATTCATAGAAGCAGTCTCAGTGTAACCACAGTCTCGATGTATCTGTTAATTTTGGGTAGCATCGGATGTGCTCTAGCATTGAAAAGTGGTGGAGAGGCTAAAGCACATGAGATCTCCAAGACCCAGAAATCAATTGGAGAAATTCCACCTGGATGAGGAGTTATTAAAATAATTAATACTTTTAATGGGTTCCTAAGTCTAAACTTAGGAAAATAAAAATATTAATGTATATTAATAAAATATGGGTGAAAAAGTTATAAGTGACGAAGATCAAGTTAGTTCTAATCTTAGTTGTTGATTCGTCAACAAGAAAAGTATAAGAGGAGGCTTGAGGGTCAGTGGGGGAGATACACCAAGTGATCAAAGAATTCGATTTTCTGGAGTGAGGTATGCTAAGGAAATCAAGTTAGTGATCAAAGTTGCAGTGAGAGGCAGTTCAGCAAGGGATTTTCATCTGAGGCTGATGAAAACATAACAGAGAGGTAGTGCAATGCCGGGAGAGATAGCACAGGCCCTAGAAGGGTTGAAGTTGAGGCCATAAAGTTGATGCAGAGGACGCAGAGGGCTGACGCAGTGAGACGCAGAGGCTGACGCTGAGCCTCAGAGGCAGCACTGGGGAGATTCTATGGGGCAGACTAGAAGCAGATCAGCAAATTCTGAGTCGGGAGAGGGTGACGCAGTTCCAGAGCAGTGCTTGGAGCAGCTTTCGCTTTCCAGCATAAGGAACAGCCAGAGTCTCTGTGGGGTTTGATCATCTGTTTGCTAATTTGAAGAATATTTGTCTCTAGATAGAGGTACTACTACCAAGGATATTCTCTGTTGGGTGAGCCATTTCTGGCACCCTAGTTGTATTCACGAATCTACTTAATAATACAAACCCTCTATATGATGCACTGGTTTTCCCGAATTGGGCTTTTCCGAGGACAATTGTCCAAAAATAATGGTGTCCCTTGTGTTATTGTCTCGGTTTATTTCAATGCATGATCTATATATTTGTGAAGGCTGCAATAGTGTTTACTTCGATGTTTATGCAATTAAATAACTTATTAATGTAAAGAACAAGTAGGAGATTGTAAACCAGTGATTACAGTAGGGGTTTCTAATGTGTTAGATTCAGGAATTTTCACAGTATCCACAGTCTCGATGTATCACAGTGATGCAACATCTCAGTAAAAAGCTCGGTTGTCACAGACTTCAGTATGCCTTAGTGAAGTTTAGATCATAGGTTATCATAGTGATAGCGTATGAGGTTGTCACAATGATCATGTATGAAGATGGATCTTTTGTCATAGTGAAGGTTGCCTCAGAACTTCAAGACCAAAGCATAATCTTATTGAAGGACCGAGGCATCTCATTGTTGCAAGGAAGTAGTTGAAGAATAAGCTATTGCTCAGCTGAAGAAGAAAATGCAAGGTTGACTTGATGGACAAGGTCCCTAGTATAGATTGTGAAGGTCTTGGTCGTCTACTGAAGGAAAAATTTTGACCGGGTTTTCCCGTAGAGTGGGATTTCACCTTGGCTACGTGCCTATATCTCGTGTCCTCCACTATTTGTTGTTTGACATTAGTCTTGATGATAAAGAAAAGAAAAATCAAACAAAAGAATAATAATAATGAAAGATCACAAGATAATGTCATAATAGGAGAAATTGATTAACTGCCACACTTTGGATTTCTCAACAGGCTCCTGTGGTCAACCCTTGCAAGTAAAACTTGTCTTGTTCTGCAGTCAACGCTCAGCGAGATATCTCGGTCAAACAGTCAAGAAACTAGCTCAACTAGACCTCCAAAATCTTCTTTGTCTTTGCACATGTAAAAGATATAGAAGAGAGATTGTGTGATGAATTTGAATTGGAGTAGCACATCATGTATTTATATAAGTTAAATGGGTGAATTTTGACCAAGGGGCACACCCTTTTGTTGAATGGTGTTGTCATTGATGCCAACATCAAGCTTTGAATGCTCTTAATATTTGTCGATGAAATCATTGATTAGAAGCTCCACTGATGAAAAAACCTTGGAAGGATGTGGAGCTCCTGTGGTGTGGCCATGATGCCCCGCGTTTGATGAGGAATTTGGATGTGAGGATCAGTAAATTGGCAAGCAAGACCATATTCATTTGCTTCTCCTCGGCGTGTCTATTCTAATGGTCAGTGGCCCGCTCCATAACTCCTCACGGTTGACGATATATGCCTCGTCAAAGTTGGAGCCCCATTTGTTGTCAAGAAGCCCCAAAGTTTTGAAAATAGTACCAAGAGGAGGTGTTACTAGGATTTTATCCCTTTTAGCCTAGTGAGCACATTAATAGACTTTTGTCTCAATGACATTTATGAGTTAAATTAATGGCATGGGTGGAAAAGGTACTTAGAAGTGTTGTACCATGTGCTTTGTCTAATATTGAAGTCACTTCTACTTTATAAAGTGACCTTATGTGTAAAGTACATAGTGTATTTTTCTAATATTAAAATCACTTTATGAGAAAAATAAAAAAAGGTACACAACTTGAAAAAAGTACTAGGAGACTTCTAAATGATGGGGCCAATGTATGAGGGGGTTCATTTGGAAGAAATGATTTCAACCACACATCTTGAGATTTGGAGATTAAATCTCAGCCATTGAACCCTAGGTTTAGGGACTCAATCTTTTTCAAGGAGACAAAAGAGGAAAAGGGAGGCTCATTCTTCACTTCAAACTTGAGAGAGCATGAGGAGAAGAGGGGAGAGAAAACTTGAAGGAGAGAAGGAGAAATTGCAGCAAGGAGTCACAAATTTCTACGAGAAGGAGGGCACACAACAGCATGAATTTCGAGGAAGAGGGTAGCTACAATAGGCACAGATTTTGAGGCAAGGAGGCACAATTTTCTAGGGTTGTATCATGAATTTCAAGGAGCTATACAACACAAAATTTGAGGAGGTTTTTATTGTTGTCAAGCTCGAAATTTGAGGCAACAAACAGGCATAAATTTTGAGGTAGACAATTTCACCTTCAGCGCATATTTCAAGGCACCTTCAGCACAGTTTTCGAGGTAGAATTTTGGCACACACTTTGAGGAGTTGAGCTGGGAAAAATTGTAGAAATTAAGAGAATGCAAATTTGTGAAAATTTGAATATTTCAGTAAGCACAAATTTCTAGAAATTGCAATTAATGCTACACCAAAAAAAGGGAGATAAGTACAATAAATTTTTGTATTTATTTTATAATTTCCTAAGCAATAAAATCCTCCTTTGAAGACCAGTTTTCCCCAAGAGGTTGTGGGGTTTTTCTAGGGTCACCTTGACAAAAAATAAGTCTTATATGTTTGAATGTTTGCCTAAATTTTGTATTAATTACTAGCTGATAGGAAAGTGAAAAATAATAGAAGTACTCTTATAATGTTTGCAATGAATGCATACTGAAATATATATTAGCATGACAAAACATGTGGGTTGGGCCTAAATAAACACATGCAAACTTGTAAACTGGGTTAAGGGTGCAAATCATAAATTTTCTACATGGTATTAGAGAAAAGTTGAGCTATGTTGAGGCTCAAATCTTCAATTTCAGCCAGCTGATAAAGAGGGAAGCGAGCATTTAAAGTCTTCAAATAGTGAGCCAAAACCTTTGAAACCTTGCCAGAAACAAATACTTTAGTAGTTTAGAGGGAGAGAGGTTCTAGCTTCTATATTTGTTCCATTTCGTTGGTTGTGGGGTCATGGCTATTAGGTTGAGAGTAGAGGACATATTGATGGGGGATGAAAAATTTAGGCCATGGAAGGAGAAGATTATGCTTTTACTGAAGGAGGTGGAAGTGTGAGATGTTGTTGAAGCAGTTGTGCAAGCACCCACTGATCCAGCTTAGTTGGTGGAGTTCAACAAGAATAATGTGAAGGAAAAGAGGTTCCTTCTCGATGCCATCAAGGACCATTTATTCCCTCATGTTTTGGGGATGAGATATGCATATTAGATTTGGGAGTCCTTGGTCTCTTTACACCAGAGTTCTAATGAGAACATGAAGATGGTGTTGAGACAAAAACTACGCAACACCAATATGACCAAGACCGACAATGTCACCTCTTTTCTCACTAAAGTCTCATAGGTGAAGGATGAGTTAGCTGCCATTGGAGAGGCTATTCCAAAGGAGCAATTGGTTAGGATTGCCTTAGATGGGTTCACTGAGAAGTGGGATCGTTTTATCCACAACTTGGTGGCCAAAGAGCATTTTCCTAGTTGGAGGAGGACGTGGAATGATTTCATCCAGGAGGAGATCAAGAGAAGTGCGAGAGGTGGCAGTAAGAGTGGTGAGGGAGGTGAAGAGCAGAATGTTTCTTGCGACAAAGGGCAAGAAGGGAAAGAATATCAAGAAGGGGTCTTCTAGTGGAGCAAAGTAGGAGAAGGGGAAGCAGAAGGCTAAGGAGAAGGACATGAGCAAAGTGAAATGCTTTTCTTGTGGGAAGATCAGTCACTATGTTGTTCAGTGTCCCAACAAGAAGGGTAAGAAGAAATAGGTAGTTGCAGCTTCAGCAAATGTGGATGATTTTGCAGCTATGTTTGATTCAGAGTGTGCTTTGGTGGTGAGTTTGGCCAGTCATGTCACATCTTCCCGCGCATGGTTCATAGACAGTGGAGCATCCTGCTGTATGATCGGAGTTAAAGAGCACTTCAAGAACCTTTTGGATGATGATATTGACTTGCAGGTTGTGCTTGGCGACAACTCCAAAGTCAAGGCAACAGGTATGGAGACAGTTTCAATTTTGGAGGGAGTCATCACCTCCTCCGAAGCTGACAGATGTTCTTTATGTTCCAGGGTTGAAGAAGAGTTTGATATCAGTTTCTAGCTTGGAGGACAAGGGGGTATGAGGTATTGTTCCGAAAGGGACAAGTGTTGATATATCCCAGGGGATCCAGCATCGAGTTTTCTCGTGTGATTAGAGCTTGCAATGGGAGACTATACAAACATATGTTTCAGCCTCTTCGAGCTATGGTAGCGGGGACCAGTGGCAATGAGTGTTGGGTTTAAAATGCATAGGCAAATTAGAGCTTAATTTAATGTCAACCCGGAAAGGTAAACTTAGAAGTGCTTATCTAAAATATATAGATCTAGAAAGATTCCTAATTTGTCCAAGATCTTAAAGTCCCCTTACAAGAACATATTCATTAAGATCTCTTTCAATAACTAATCAAACTTAGATCTAACAATTGTTTGAGATCTATGATTCTCTTACAAGAACATATTCTACAAGATCTCTTTCAACATTAGAACATCTAATAAGAAATTAAAAGCTGAAATGAAATAAACCTAGATCTAATAATTGTATGAGATCTTACGGTTCTCTTACGAGAACACTTTCAAATAAGATTCTTTCAATATTAGAACATTTAACAAAACTTGAAAGCTGAAATCAAACAAAAAAATAAAATAAATTATACCTAAAATAAGTAAATAAGCATGCAAGTGAGGCCATGGGGGCCCTCCATAACTCCACAAGCACACCACTTCAATGGAGACTCAGATGTAGAAGC